>VWZK01000811.1:44071-73155 GCA_013396935.1 Baryphthengus martii | reverse complement strand
CGCCGCCCGACACCCTCTGCCGCTGCGCCTGCCTCCCCGCGGGGCCAGCCCCTGCCCGGCCACTGGTAACGGCCAGCGGCATCTTAGTCCGGCCGCGCCGAGCAGGCGTCGGTGTTCCCCGTACAAGCCCCTTGGAGCGGGGTCGGCTCGGTGCCTTGCTCCTCAGGGCAGCCGCCTGTCGCCTCTGTACGGGCGCATTCGATGTCACACAGCGCTCATCAGCCTCGTGTAGTCAAACTGAGCTCCGCTGGTGCGGGAGAGATGGGAGTGACGGCAGAACCCGGCGGAGAGCTCAGTCGGTCGCCCTGCGGGGGCCGAGGAACCGACCGGCGGAGGGACGGCAGCAGCCGCCGGACCGCTTCGTGCCTTCTGCCAAACGAGTGACCAGCCAAAAGAGACAGAAGGGGATTTGGAGTTCGATACACACGAACTCTTCGGATTTTATACCTTCCGACGAGGTCCCACCCAGAGCAGTCAGGTCACTGGGAACGTTTTGTCAGCCTTGTGACTTCCCCGGCTATTTAATACGCATCCAACAACCCAGCGCGTTCCTCGGGCATGACGGAAAGCACACACCACAGCACACCGCAAAGTAGGAGGGAATGCTTTAGAGCAGGCCTGGATCCCCACCCTTAGGTCATAGTTACCAAATTATTGGAGTGCCTTGTCTTAAATGACTTTTCATCATTTGATAAATGTCATTAATCGGGGAGCAAGCTGACAAGTAGCAGTCAAATAATTAATTTGGCGCGTTGAATACGGCTCTGGAAGGGTATGACGGCTGCCATGGTGTCTGTAGCCTGGCTGACAGTACTAGGACTATATATATACCTTTCAAAGGATCCTTTGGTCACTCCTCGAGCCCATTTTTTTGGATAATCACCTAATATAGCCAAATAGTGCAAAATTAGGACACTTAGTAGCACTAACAGAAGATCTAACTCTTCCATTGCAGGTGCTTATTTAGGTTGTGAGGCTGGCAGGCGAGGTGCTGCTACAGTCTCGCTCAGCGTGGCACTAAGCCTGCTCTGGATGTCCACAGCAGTTCAGCTGTGTCAGTGCAACCTGCCCATGGCAAACAGGGCTAGTGTGAAGATCTCGTTTTCATTTTTGCCCTCCCAAGGTACAAGAGCGTGGCTTTAAAAATTAAAAAATACCGCAAGTGTATAAATTGGATACATCTTTAATAATTAAATAAATCCTTTGCACCATCAGGTTGCAGGTGGGTGTCTACTCAAAGATATCGCTTTCTGGAATTGTGTGAAATTTGTATTTTCCTTTGAAGGAAGAAAAGCCTGTAATCTAAATAGATTTATTTTATGCGTGTTTGATAACTGTACAAGGTAGAGTGGGAGCACTTGCCTTACAGCAAAAGTTTAGTTAAAACACTAAACATACTATGGAGGTCTAAGCAGAACATGTGCTGCCTCACTGAAGGAACTAGGTATGCCTTGATTCCTTAGGAGGGAGAATGCACGGTGACAATAAATCATTTGTAGTGGAGAAGCAACAGCAACATTTTCAGTATATTCCTATGTGTTTTCTTTGTAGTACCACTTTATCCTGTGGTCTAAAAGTGAACCCGACTGAATCCAACTGAAAGGACTCCGTCGGAGACATGAGAAACACGAGTGGGCTGTCACAAGTTAAAAACCCTTTGAGTACAGCTGCTGCCAGCTCCTTGCCAATGATGTTTTTATCAAGTACCAGCTTTTGACTTTTTCAGTATTCTAAAAGGAACAGCAAGCAGACCACGTTAGCACAAAATGAGTCATACACAATGTCCGTTCGTGAAAAATTGCCCTGAAGCTATAAAGGTGTCTTTTCCACATGCTTTATTTAACAGAAGGGAAAATAAAAGCAAACGTGAACGTTAGGCGTTGGCATAGATTGTATCACAGCGTAGAAATAGTATGCAAAGCTAAGCAGCTTGCTTGGAGCCTGGGGTGGAAAAAAAAAATAAAACAAACGGCAAGGACACTTTCTGGCCAGGCCAGATAAAAGAGCATTGGCTATATATTTAATTTGTGTTCCTTGCTTAATTTCTTTTTTTTCCTTTCCTTATCTTCACACCTTGAGCCTGGGCAGACCAGCGCTTCACTTCTGATGAGAAGGCAGCCAGGCAAAAGTCAGCTTAACGAAAACGCTGTATCTCGGAGCGCTGTTCCCACCCTATGGCACTGACAAAACAAGGCACGGCATTAGGAGCTTTCTGAACCAAAGTATGAGCGATACTTCTGCAGTATTGTTATTTCAATTTGCTTAGACAACCTGAGATACCTGGAAACACAGGCTTGTGTGTTAGTTGCCCTCTATAGCTTTTTGCATTGTAAAGTTTTCAAGAAAATGTTTGCAGTTCATGTTGCATCTTTCTAACCCTGGAGCTGATTTGGGATATAGTATCGTCTCCATAGGGTACACATAGAGAAATGTGGGCCCACATGTAACACTTTGGGCTCCACTTGTAAATGTGAACTTTTGGCCCAGCACAGAAAAATCCAAATGTTTTTCCATTTGCTCTATTGCTGTTAGTACACGTTCACTTACCTTATAAAACTTACATATGTAGTCTAAACGTATTAACACTCATTATTGCAATATTACGGCTCGTATCCAAACAGGACAGATATAATCTACAGGAAATTTAACATAGCTGAAGTATTGAGTTCAAGAAGAACCTACAGCGGTACTTTACTGAAGAGGAACAAAGAGTATAGAGAACTTTCTATTATACATACAATTTTAAATTTTATTAGTTGCCTATTTTTATATTAGATGTTTTCATTATCCCTTTTTGTCAATAATAATATTTAGAAAAACTTCTATTATGATCAGAATTTATTCTAAACTATTTTCATGCTCTTTTCAAAATGATAGGAAAATTGAAAGATCTGGCCCTATTTTCAGGTAATGGACTATTAAGAACATTTTGATGAAGTTCCTTCCAATGTAGCTGCATAGCATTTTATATTATTTTATATTAGAATAATTATGAAGACAGAAACTTCATAGTGCCATCTACTGCTGAAAATACACATTTAAAAAAACTTGCTAGTTTGACTACCTTCAAATAAAAGGGCAATGGAGAAAAATCTCTGTTGGAATAAAATCTTTAAAACCTCTGAAAAATGTTGGAGACGTGTCTTGACTTGCCGAGTGAATTTCAGTCACACTGAATTTCTGAGCTTTGAACCAGTGACTATTTTGACTAAGACTGTAATGAGAAGTAGCTCTGAGAATCTGCGATTTGGACTAGAAGGTTTTTCAATGTTATATTTTTAATTTTAAAATTAGTCCCTGTGATGTCATTAGAAAAACACTGATGAAAGGATTCAGTGAAACAAAATTTATTCTCACTCAGTGATAAGGAGATACCCTCTATTTTACAGAGAGCTCTGCACAAGACGTAAACCAAGGACCCTGGAATCGGCATCACACGTGGCACAAGCTCTGTTCCCTTCTTACACCACGAAGTCCTAAGATAGATCATGGATCTCTGCTTGGTTATTGGCATAAGATGATGTTCTCAGCCATGATGGTTGAAAGCCATCTTTTCTAACCCTTCCAGTCTAAAAGCTGGATGAAGTTAAGAAGCAGTGTGAAAGTGCAGTAGCTGGTTTTCTTCACTTCATAGAGAAGGCCCTGTCTCTAGTACTAGTGAAATACTAGCCATTTGCCTACAACCTTTTCCCACATCCCAGATACTAAGTGTTGGTTATGATCTCATTCCCCAGAACCATGGGAGTATAAGAAGTGGTAGGACTTTGTACATGAGTAGGAACAAGTAGCATATAGACCCTTATTCTTCCTGAGGACAGTTCAACTTTAAATTTGTCTCTGAGGAATCAGGAATTGTTTATATTCTGCTGGTACCTGTCTCACCCTGTAGAGTAAACAGACATTGAAATGCTCTGAATGTGTGATTGTCAAAGTTTCTCTTTTGTTATAGCTTGATGACTTAACCTTAGAAATTAATTTCCTTTCAAGTTGAAAAATTCTTGAGAACAGTACATTTAAAACTGGCAAAAGAGCTTGTAAGGAGGATTTAGCCACTTTGTGGCAGTATCTTAAAAACCTTTGGAGGCACCCTGCCTCCTTTTCATTCCCAGAGGAGAAGGAGTGCTGTAGTGACAGTATCGCTCCGTGGTCTTTCATTTTGCAACAGCAGCTTGATATACTCGGATAACAATTTTCAGCAGAGTTTTTTGTAATGTACAGATGCTTACCTGCAGGCAATTCTGGGTGCACATTTTACCAACATTACACATTAAGAATTCACCTGTTAATTCCTGTGAAGTTAGCTTGGTAAAAACAAGATAAAATGCATTTCTTAGTTATTGAGCCTATTGTGTCTTTCACATGATGAAAATTCAAGCTGATCTTTTGGTTAATTAAATATTTTGCTTTATTTACTGAACCAATTTTGGCTGGGATAGCGTTCATTTTCTTCATAGTAGCTTGTATGGTGCTATGTTTTGGATTTGTGATAAAAACTGTTGATAACACAGGGATATTTTAGCTATTGCTGAGCAGAGCTTACACAGAGTCAAGGCCTTTTCTGTTTCTCAGGCTGCCGTACCCGCAAGCAAGCTGGGGGTGCGCAAGGAGCCGGGAGGGAATGCAGCCAGGACAGCTGACCAAAGGGATATTCCATACCATATGACATTGTGCTCCACAAAGAAAGATGTGGGAAGCAGGAGGAAGTGTCAGTGGGGAACTTTCAGAGATATGGTGCTTTTCTCTCCAGGTCACCATTCGGTGTGATGGAGCCCTGCTTTCCTGGAGGTGGTTGAACACCTGCCTGCCGATGGGAAGTAGTATATGAATTCTTTATTTTGCTTTACTTGTGTGTACAGCTTTTGCTTTATCTACTAAACTGCCTTTATCTCAACGCACAAGTTTTCTCACTTTTACCCTTCTGATTCCCTCCTCCATCCCACTGGGGGAAATCAGCATCCAGCTGCCTGCTGGGGTTAAACCACAACAGTCCTTTCTGGTGCCCAATGCTGTGCTCAGAGGGTCCGAGGTATCGGCAGATTTGATGGGAGTGGTGACTGAATTTATAGCAGTTATAGCTGTGTAGGTATCAATTGGCAGGATCCTGTGCTTGCCATGGGCCTCGCTGGCCTTGCTGAACATCAGAGTCCAGTGCTTTTAAGTGGCTCCTTTTTGCTCTTGCTGTTTGCCGTAGGGCTTATCACCTCAGCCAGCTGTGCCCGGGAGCATTTTGATAACAGCAATGGCCATGCGCCTGGGCTGGCCGATGGCCAGGGCATCACCACCGTGCCTGTGCTGCTGTGATGGATAGGCTGGAGCTCCAGCACGAACTTGAGTCAAAGGGACTGGACCTGTGGATAAGTCCATGTGGGAGTAGGACATCTTGAAGTATCTGTGGTTATGGATAAGTCCACGCCAGAGCAGGTACACCTCAAAGCATCTGTGGCCACGGATAAGTCCAGGCCATCTCAAGTACAGCCCTGCAGAGGCTACGGCCCATAAGTAAGTCCTTGCGGGAGCAGGTGGGACTGCGGTCTGTGGATAAGTCCACGCTGCAGCAGAGGCAAGGGGAGGAGTACACCGCAGTGTCCAAAGGGAGCAGAGGTGGAGATTGTAATGGATATACCTTAAAATTGTTGTAGCCTATGATGAAGCTGTATGTTACAGGAGGTCCTACAGCAGGAAGCACCACCAGTGCAGGATGAGCCTTACCAGAAGTGGTGCAAGTGCAGCAGTGACCCGACCTGAGCTGGCTGAGGTGCCTAAAATCTCCACATAACACACCACCCCTCCCGTCCTGAGTGACCACTGTAACAGATAGAACCCAAGTCATGGGCTAATAAATTCATCATGGCCCTTCTCCCTGTTACCTGTCCAAATATTTTAAAACTGCTTCTTCCCAAAAGAGCAAACAGGCAGGACTAGGGACACTCCTCTGAAAGGAGCAGAGGAAATCCTTCACAACACTCAAGTTCTGTATTGGTCGTCTACCCCAAATTCTTGTTTTCCTGTACGGGCCTTGTCAAAGATCTCTGGTGCTTGTTCCTCTTCCTGGGGCAGTTAGAATCCACCTGGTTCTTCCCTCCTGTTTCACTTACTATGGACTATGAACTTTTCGCATTAGTGTGTGTCAACCTAAATAATTAAAAGCAATGCACACTGTATCCCAGAAAACCAGGAAGGTTGAAAATGTGCTTCTTCCTTCTCAAAGTAAGGCACAAACTCAGATCACAGTCAGCAGGAAAATGAATAAGCTATTTGGCAATACCATGTACAACAAAATAGCATCATAAAAATGAAATTATTTAAGGTAATATTCAAATCACGCAGTCATCGTTGATTTAGTTTCCAATTATAGAGAGGTAATCATGTTAACGAACTGCCTCATTCAGTTTGGTGGGAAAACAATTGAAAGTTTTAATGTCCTGGCATCAGCAGGTAATAAATTATATGATATGTGCTCCTAGCTCAACTAGAATTCTAATTCTTATTTTACCCAGGGCATAATACAATATCAGTATGCCTGATGAAAGATACTTGTGTGACCTTCTGGAGCTAAGACAGTTCTGGAACAATCCTAGAATAGAATAACTGTTCTAGAATGAAATAATGAAATCAGCCAATCCTAGAATATAATAACTGTTCTAGAATTAAATAATGAAATCAGCTACAATAGATGAAGGACCTTATTCCAGAATTAATGGCCCCATATACGTATAGCAATTTAAATCCAAGCTAAATTCTGTGAATAGAAACATTCACACCCTGCACAGCACTGAATATACTGGGAATAGTTTTAAAAGACGTAGTTTTGTGGCTTCAGCTGGTGAAGCCAGACTAACTATAAATAAATGTGTTACAAAGAGCCTAAACCGCACCACGTACTTTGGAGTCAGAACCCCACATCTGGTACGCTGTTAAGTCCCCCCGGCCTGTAAGTGTTGGAATGCATTTATGCCATAGGTGAGCTGACCTGGCTCCTGCCTGCCTGGCCGACTCTTTAAATTTCCCAGTGTTCCCAGGAGCTCAGAGAGCCTACGCGTTTCTCAAATGCACACTGTAATTGCTCATAGATTTTCTGTTGTCCCTTCTACCCCCCCAAAACAATCCAGAAAGTGTGAAAGCAAGAAAAATACTGAGGTCTTTTTGACTTTCATTTTCTGATGCAAGCGGTAACACTAACATTGGGTCGAGTATCTGTCCTATCAAATTATTTTAGCATACTAGCAGTATCTATACAAATAGAATTAATAACTCAAGTAGTGTTTAATCTATGATACATTCCCAATCTCTCCCAGGAAATAATTTCCCTGTCCTCTAACTCATCATTCTGTACGTCCTCTGCTATAACAAAAGAGTTTGCTAAATAGGGAAAACTCTAAGTCATTTCCTGTTCTGATTTTCAAAGAGAGAGGCATAAGCTGGCTGCTTTATTGCCACTTTTTTTTTTTCTTGCCTTTTCTCTTTTTTTTTTTTTTGAGATTTTCCTCCTGATAGTCACATGATACGGGAATATAATATGTTGTTTACTCCTTCAGCCTCTTGTCATGCCCCATATATTCTGCTAACCCAGCAAGCAGTCCCTTGCTCTCCATGTTTAAAATACAGGCAACCTGCTGACTCTATTCATGCTGTTCTGCAAGAGCTGCTCTTGGAGCAGCCGCAGGCACAGGCTGCTCTGCCGCTTGTCCGCAGGGCTGTTCTGCAAGGCAGCCTGGTAGCCATCAGCAGCCGCCTGTGCTGAGCCCGTCCTGACCTCTCCAGGGAGGTGCTCACTTCCAAATGTGCTCAGGATTGTGAAGATGGGCATAGGCAGGAGAGCCTCGCTGCCAGCCAGGCAGCTGAGGGAATGCCTTGAACAAGTTGCACAGAATGGCTTCCAGAGTTGACACGTCTTCTATGATTCAGGATGAAGGCAACGGTCAGAAAAGGGGAAATCCTGAAGTCATGATGTTTTTGTTGGTATTCTGCATAGTTCTTCTTTTGTTTTCTTTCTAGCTTAACTTGCATCTCTTTCTCCTCTCCTGTCATGGTGGTGTTGCCACCCATCAGCCTCACCCCTCATCCCATCTCCGTTCGCGTGCTCTAGGGAGAGGGTGACACACATAGGCCTAGGGATGAACGAAGCCTATGTGAATAGGAGGCAGTATCAAGCAGTCGATGTGATCCTCAGCACTATACTGGACCATGTGCCTACTTTTTATTCAAACAGGTGGTAGAAACAGGGAAGTTTCTCTCTGAAAGTGAGTTTCTGAGGAAACAAAACCTAAGCTTGGTTCTCAGAATATAAATGAAACCCTCATTTTTATGCATGCTTTTGGGATCTGCTACTAGAGTAATATGGTGGCTGCTCAGCAGCAGCAGCTAACAAAGCAGTGTTGGGATCTCTGGCAGCTCATGACCCACTGACCCTTTTTTCCTATTTTCTATTTTTTAGTACTCTGTTCCAGAAGAAGTTGTCCATTACAGGTTCTCCTTAATCACCCTTAAATGTCTGAACAAGTTAAACATATACATGTATTTCCAAATAAATCTGGCCTCCAGCCATTGATTGGTTTTCTGGCTTTTTTCAGAACTCTTTCTCATTTATGTTTTGTCTTTTTGATAGTGCTGTGGATATAACTGAGTATTTTAGGCCAAAATCATAAAGCAAATTACTTAACCTGATGCTGTTACAGCTCTTCATGTGGAGTCCAAAATGACAGTGTTCTTCTGCCTTGCCATATCCTGTGCAAACTCGTATCTAGTTGCCAGGGGAGAAGAAGGAGTGTTTCCTATCATTCTATTTTCCAATTCATGTTTTTAAGGCTGTTTCTTCTACTGAAAAATTATCTGGGTTATTTCTACACTATTTATCAATTTCCCTTACTCTAGATCAAAACTGTTGAATTTTGAGTGTATAATTTCTTTATCCTCCATCTAGAATTCTCTCTTCATTGGTATTTGCAGCTTTTTTGCGACGTACAGTTGCAAATGTCAGCAGCATGCTGAAGTTTATTTTCCTGATGAAAATATTAAAAAAAAATCAGCCCTCACACCCATATCTATCATCGCCCAAACATCTCCTGACAATTCAATATACCATATGTCTTTGCTACCCTGTATTGAGATTCCCAGTATATACTGGGGTTTTCAGAGTATGGTAAGCCATGTTTGAGAGGGAGAAGCCTACGTGCGAGCTGGAGCAGCATTTTGGTAGCTGGCAAGAGGAGGCAGCTGGGCCGTAAGCAGCCTGAGAGCTTCCCAGGGAAATAGCGTGGTGCTGGCAGGGCATCAGTAGCAGCAGCAGGAGGACATAAGGAGGCAGGAGACACAACAAAACTGCATATGTGACTGGCAGAAGACTGGTGTCAAATGGTCCCAACAAGGCCTACCACATACGATCATAACCCTCATTTGAGATTCAGCTGCACGACTGCTAATGTTGCCACCATTAAGAGTGAATTGTGCTTAAGGGAGCTGCCCTGTTTGTTCCGAGGAAGCCATAAAGCAGTCGTGCTGCTTCTGCAGACTCTGCCTGTTAAACAAGGAGAGCCTGCTAACTGGAGCCTGCAAAGCCTCCTGCCTCCAGCACCTCCAGCGCCCGGCACTGAGCCGGGGAGCCCCAGCTGGGAGGGGGCCTCCTTGCTCGCTCTCAAGGGACAGGGGCTTCACCACAAACTCACAGCTTTCCTAACAAATTCATTTTTCAAGTCAGATTCTTATGGAATATGATTTGATACCTTTAAAAAAAATCTACTACAGTACATCTGCTGCCTTCTCTTCAGCTGTTCCTTTTATAAATCTGGTCCAAACATAGCACTCAAGTTTGCACAGCAAGTTTTTGTTTTTTTTTTTTTAACAAGAGCATAGCTTTTGTTGATTGTGGCCCTAGAAGCTTCCAGATGTTGAAAGATCGCTGTGCAATGTTTCTAGTATTACTGACTAGGAACAGAAATTAGGCTTAGGAGAGGTTGATGCCAAGTACCAGTGTTTTCCTGTTGAAAATTAGTGAGATGTTTGCTTAATAAATGTTCTTCTGTTTCCCACATCTATTGTGATGATAATTTCTGCTGTAATTACGAGAAGTGTATCACATGCATTCCAGAAACTGTAGCAGAATGTAGCTAGCATCCCTTGACCCCTGCAGTGAATGTAAATGACTTCCTGTGTTCACTTACAGTTTCTTAATCAATTGATTAAGAATCTGGTTTTCAATCTGTTTGCAAGGTCACAAAGGCTGTTTTTATTAGCGTGTGGCGAATGTTACGTTGGCTTGCAGACTGCTCGCAAGCGCAGAGAGCCAGAGGTCCGCTGCTTGATGAAAACAAGGCCGCTGAGCACATGTGTTCTGCTTAGGTGAGCTGACAATACCAAGCAGAAAAAAACAGGCCTGGAGTAGCCCACAAGCTATAGTTTGTGATGTTCAGGAGCTCTGCGAGTCTTTTTACCTTACTGTGCAAACTTAACAGGAATGAGAACTTTTCAGAATATGAGATTTTTACTGCAGTACATGTAGACAATTTTTTCTGTGCTGATACAAACGGTCAGTTGGCTATATTAGTTGGCTAGCTTTTCAGAAAACTAGATTCCTGGTACTCTGCCTGACTTCCTTGGAAAATTTGAAGCTGTTTTTAAGGAGGTTCTGTGAGAAAAAGCAGCACGGTGAATTTCCCTGACTTTGTCTGACTTATAAGGGAAATACTTTGCAGTTACCCTCAGGCGTGAACTTGATTACATGAAGAGTAAGGAATACAAAATAAATCATACGCTTTAATTTTAAATTACATTATTTGATGTAATAAGAACTTCCATACCAGATCAAATCTAAATTAGTTGTCTGCCAATAGTAATTCCCAGATGTCTCTGAGGAAATTGCCCTATTCTTCAACCTCCTTTCCCCACTCTGCAAGTATAATGGATAATTATGTAACAGCCTGACTAGAGGGGAAGTTATTTTCTAACCTCAGGCTGGTGGCTGATTTATGCCCTGAACTGTGAACATTTATATCCATTATGAATTTTTATCCAATCTAATTCCCCACATAAATGTATGAATATGTATATATAACCTTTTACTGAATTCTGCCAAGCACTTGGCCTCGACGATACGATTCGCCAGCACGTTTCACAGGCATATTACTTTTGCCAGTTTTAAATATATTGCCTTTTACTTTGGTTATTACAACCAGTGTTTACTCGGGAAATGTATCAGTGGTAGCAATCACCCCCAATACCCTCTTCACCAGTCATTCCCTGCCCTGAACATCTCTGGAACTCCTTCTGGAGCCTGGGTGCCCATGCTGGACCAGAAGGTAGCAATCTCCAGCCTGCTGACATTTCCTGCTCCATCCCCTCATAGACCAGACCTTGGCTTTTCCATTACAGGTTAGTGAAAGGCAGAGGGATGATGCTTGCAGTAAATGAAAAAGGTTAAAGTGTCTCTAGGACTACTATTATTCTGCTCCACTATGACTTCCTGAATTTGCAAGTGTCATTACAATTTAATGTCAAGAGAAGAGTTTATTTTGGGGAGAAGAAATTGTTTTGGACTATGGGAAATAATTTTTTTTTTTATTTATATTGGGTTTGGTCAAAGAGGTGCTTTTGTGAAATACTGGGGTGGGAGAGCTTAATCTTGGGGTGGGCTATTACAGCTACATTTTATTGTGGGAGGAGGGTAGATTACCTTTGATTATGTAGAATTTGGTTATACCTGATAACAGAAGGTTAGATTAAGAATTATTCTGAATAGAAAAGTAAGAACTATATTACCTAAAGAAGGAATTTCACTGCACGTCTGTGTAGGCTGACTACTGTCAGAAAAAAAAAAAGTGGTTGGGTTTTGACTAGAAGCAAAAGAAGACGGAACAGACTGCAGGGAAGACCATGCAGAAGCAAGAAAAGATGATGTTGTCCTTTCTCCTCTAAAACCTGGATATTATTAGTGGTATCTGCATTCATAGAAATATGTAAGGCAGGCAACTCCCAAGGCTGCGAAAGGGAAGAGGCAACCTTGCAAATCAAACCTCGAATAAGCACCTGGAAGGAAAAGAAGTCCATGAAACCGACATCAATAGTCCATAAATCTTGAGTTTGTGAATCCTCCTAATACACTCTTTGTGAAGAAATACTATTATGCTGAAAAAAGTTCCTTTACAGAGAATGGAGATATATGCAAAGGCAACAGACACATGTGGAGTGGTTACGACAGACAGCAGAAGGCAAGAGGCAGTAACTGCACGTAGAGATCTTCGGTGATCAGGGTCAGTATATGGCATCTGTGGACTTAGCCACAAAGTTTCAATTTTGGAGTAAATTCTTTAGTTTGGGAGTGCTCAGACATGGTCTCTTGTTGGTTCGCTTCATCATATAATGAACAGCTGTGAAGTTTTTATTTGGATTAAAATTTCCCTGGAACTCAAGGTAATTTAGATTTCAGGTTTTGGCTCTGGTCCCTTCCCAGCTTGTACTCAATATAAATTACTGCCCTAGAACCATGACACGTTCAATTTATCCTCCATTTTAGATGGCTGAAAAGTGCATGCATAATTCTGTGCATGCCACACTTTCTGTGACAAATAGACTAAATGACTGAAGTGGCTACGTAAGACACTTTATATTAGTCACGAACCCACACCCAGCCTTAGTCTAAATACCAGGCAAAAATGACATTTGAATTATTTGATTTGAATCAGTGCCAAATTCAATCTTATGCAAACTCAGAAAGAGAGAGGAAAAAAAAAAGTCTTGGAATAGGCCCTGTGATTTATGTGTGGGAACATAAGGCAATAACAAGCAGCCGTCGATCCAATTGTAATGACAAGAGTGGACCACCGTGAAAAATCTGAAAACTTTTCATCGGAGCTACTGTGACTGAAGGATTGGGAACAGGGTGACATTTTTACACATGGATGACTACAAGAAGAGTAGACTCGGGGATCAGCACTCCCTATTCCACCTTCTGTCAAAACCACTGGTGGAGCTCTGTATGCCATGCTCCACTCACACTGCTGTGAGGGTCTCCATTGCTCAGTGGAAGGGAGGATGACAAATATTCCCATTCTGGAGAGAAAAATAGAAAATAGTTATATCACACCTGTCTGAGGGAAATGTATGTATTTTCATGGTCTAATTCCAAATAACTATGTTAAATTGTTATATCCAGAAATGATGAGTTTTGGTTTTGAGCTCTGCTCTTCTGGATCAGTCTGCCTTTCCCGTTAGTGCCACGAGTTCAGGTGCAGGGTGGCAGTGTCACCTGAACACCGCCCAGGGAGAAGGCAGGACTGCCTAGAGTTTTGTCACTGTTGCACATCCCCCAGGGATAATGCTTTCCAGGATTATTTTATACTCTGAAATATTGCTTTTTTTTTTTTTTAGGGCTTTTTTTACTGTGCAGCAGGGCCCTGTTTGCACAACCAAATGCTAGAGCTCGGTTCCGAGAGGCAGCCAAGACAACTTTTTAGCTATACCTACTAATTCCAATATTCAACTCAATCCAAGAAAATAGACTGGGGGTTAGTTGCCTTGAAACGGTAGTTGTTCCTGCAGTTCTCTTTGCCCACTGGTACCCTGAGGGACTCTGAATGAGCTTCCTCTGAAGTGATGCACAGAAAGATCCGACTCCTTGTAGCTCTTTAAGCAATTTTGTCCTCGGGCATAGACCTAACCTCTAATTCGATGCCTCTTGGTGGATTTTTTTCTCTCTGAATTGTCACGCCAAACAGTTGTCCGTGTTGTTGTTTTTTTCACAGAAAGGCACCTGTTCAATTTTAGATACTGTTCAGCCTGTTCCACTTCAGTGGTCTGCACTACTCCTCCGAGAACCCTGAGCTGCCAGCTCTCTTACGTGCTTTTCCCCAGCAGCCAGTTTTGCTCTGAAGCTCTTACGGCTGAGCCAACTTCCATTCCTTCATAAAGGGATACCCACTTGTTATTGCAATTGAGGGGTTCCGTAAGAGGCTTTTAATGTCTCCAGAGCGTTGTTATGTGCGATAAAATCTTGAATTAAGCTTTACCTAACACTTGTTCATGCAATATTCATCTATTGGCAAACTGCATTTGTTTCTGCTGTTGACAAATACTTTCAGGTTTATTTCTAATACGGCAAGTACACGATCAGATTAATGTAGGACTGAATAAAATGTTACAGGCTCTGTTTGAGTAGCAGGAACAGCTCAAAGACTGAAATCATTACAATGTACACTGCCATCTTGTGTCCTGAAGTCCTAGATAATATTAAGAATACATAATACACAGCCAGCTATATGAGTGGAATATGCAAGGTTATCAAAAGATGTTTACTGTCATTTTCTTCTCTTTCTTGTAAAATGTAAAATAGTCCCTAAAATAGCAAGTCTCGCTGGTAATTCTGAATTAATCTGTTCTAAGGATCCACTCCTTTTAATAAACAATTTGTGGGTAGCCCAGTAAAAAAAACAAGACTACAGAGAATACTTTGCTACAGCCAAGCCATTCCCTTTTTCCAGCACTAAGATCCAATATGGACTGTAAGGAATAGCTCTGTTGCAAGGCAGCCTCTGAGCTAGTGTGGAATTTCCAGAGGAGTTGTATTCCAAATGCTTCTCTTCTGCAAAAAGAGGGTATCATAGAAAAGAGGGAAGATCTGTATTTTCAGCTGGAATCTCTGCCCCTTTGGAACAAGTGTAATCCAAACATAACTAGATCATCCCTGAGGCTGTTCCAGCATGCACCAGAGTACTGGTCACTTGGTTGAAAGAGGACCTAAGGTGATATTTACTTACAAAATGAAGAAAGCTAATCTAACATCTCTACCCTGTGGCATTTATTCAAAATTGGATTCAAACTGTAAAGCCCATGACACATCTTTGTGGATGAAATAAGTACTGCATGTTCTTCCTCGAAAAATGATCCTTCCTTCATGATGGGCTAATCAAAGAAGTCTTTTCCTACAGGCCTATCTCCAATTGCTTCTACTGAATAACAGTATTTAGCTCTGCCTTTTTATTATGTTTTTATTAATACCAGCTTCTTTCTATAGTTGTTTAGCATTGCAAGTCTGTAGGAGTATTCTTAAACACAACTTTGAACAACGGCTCTATAAAACCCAAGGGATTTATTCCATGCAGCTGCTGTTGCCCGAAACAAGCGTAAGCAGGATAGGGGAAAGGGTGCCAAAAATCAAATACTAAGCTTAGCTACACCTGGGGCAGGGCAGGAAATACTAAAAGCATATCAAGGTAACAGATGCCAAGGTAGAAAGGCAGAATGGCAGAGAACGTTATCAGGGGATAGAAGCAAACTTGGCCTTACTTGCTTACAAGTTCCCCTCAGGTTATTTGCTTTCCATGCCAGAAACTTTTCATTCCACCTGCTTGGCATTTCTTAGCCCATTTGCACATATTTCTGTATATGAATTTACAGTATGGGGAAAGGCAAATGTTTGTGGCACCCGTATGTGTGGCAGCCATGGCAGTGCTCCTATCTGCATCGCTTACATGTGTAATACACCACGGCACAGAATTTAAACAACCTCCCTCTCTTGTGAAATGAGCAGTTAGAATGATTCAAAAGAACTTGTGCTTCCGTAACAATACTTTTATAATACTTTGCTGCTTTTAAAACTGGTCTTCAAAAGGCAACATGTGTATTGCAGTCTGGTTGCGTAACCTCCTGTTCCAGTAAGAGGAGAACATGAAAACTGTTTGCACAACACATTGCACTCAGTGCTTAAATAATACAAAAAGCTTATTGAAAAAGACTTTGTCGTTTCAAAATCTTGAATGCTTTGGTAAGATTGTTAATGCTATCTTATTTACTTTATCTGCTGGTAAGATTCCTGAAAGTTTTCTTAGTCTTCTAGCACAGAGTCATACTTTCTTAATTTATATTCTTTGCTGCATTGCCATCTGAGACATTTTCAGACAGAAAAATCTAATTGGCTACATATGAGGTATAATACTACAGTAACTCCAATACTGCTAGAAATTATAGCAAACAAAGCAGGAAACTGTTTTCTGTAATCTCTGTCCTACGGTAATCTCTGACGGGGCGTAGGGGTGTACAGACACCTCCCTGGCAATCGAATCGCGCTGGCTGTAAGTTATGGGAAAAGCGGACGAAGGAAAACTACTGCAAACAGAGCAGGTATCGGTGGAGAACTGATGCCTGCTGCGTTCTCAGTTCCTGGAGATGTTGTTTGACAAAACCTGTCACTGGTCAGTCTAAGCCTCTAAAGCACCCCATGCTCCGGCTTTCGAGTGTCTGCCAATGGTGCCATAGTACATTAAACTGCACTGGCAACGGATGAAGGTGTGTTGTTTCTACTCCTAGTTTGTTTTCCATTTCCATTTCCTCTTGTCCTTCTGAGACCTTTACTAATGCTAGAAGATGCCTGTCCATCAGCCAGTCCATGCTGGTAACCACCTACTGTCTAAAAGTTAATGGTGGGAGACAAAACATCAAGGATAATTCTAAGCCCGTGAGCTGAACATGTCCCGACCGGATGAGTAACTGTACAGTGCAGTACCATGTCTGAGCTGCTGGGGTAATCCCCAATGTGAACTTTGGAGAAAACACTAGCTCAAGTTTAGACTTTTATGTTCCCATCCAGGAGCACCCTCTGACTACCTAAAGTCACAGGTATTCGGCAGAATTGCAACCACCAGGTGCTGGGTCCAGTTAAAGCTGCAGTGCTCTTGGGAGCAGCAAAGAACTTTCAGAGAAAGAACAAGATCAGGGAGTGGCAGATAGAGTTTCACTGAGCAAAACTTCAAAGCAATTAAGCTTAATATTTCTAAGCTTTTCCAAAGATACAAAGCCTACTGTTTCTGTTACTGCAGCCTTCTGCACTCCTGGTAGAGGTAAACCACCACGTATCCCCGGAGCACACACTACACTTCCCAGAGGCCTCATCTGTATTTTACTAGTCAAGAAGAGTTGTCTGAAGAAAAGGGAGATCCAACACAGGGCAGAATAATCAGGCCTTGAATTTAAAGTTACAGGGGTTTGGTTTATGTTTTAACAAAGCTGCCTTTCCTTTAAAGTGTCCATCTGCAGGGCTATAAATGTTTATTTCCTGTTGCCAAGAGCAGCTGGCCATCTGCTGGGTAACAGGGAAGCTGTGCTTTGGTGCATTTGGAAGCAAAGGTCACAAATCGCACACCCCGGTCCTTTGCCAATGACACGTTTAGGCTGTGTCTGATCACAAAATGTCTTGTTAACCCACCCTGCTCAGTTTACCAGATTTCCTTAGATCAGAACTCGGTATTGTGCCAATTTAAATGGCTTTCACACAGAGATGCTGTCTACGTGAGATTCCTGCTGTCCCCAGATGTGGCAGGACGAATGAAAATATGTCACCAGATTTTAGGGTGCATCTTCAACTTCTGTGTTCCAGCACATGAGGTGGGAATGTCTGCACTAGCTGGAGGCTCCAGGGCCCACTGCTTGCTCTGGGTCTGGCCTGTGCTGGGACTACCTGCAGGGATTTGCAGGGCTGAGGACACCACATCAAAAGCTCAGCACAGAGATGCTGATTTGAATCAGCCCATCACTGTTCAGCACTCCAGAAATCTGGGACGTGCTTGTGCGCAGGGGCTGCTCACTCTGGAGCCTTGCTCCAACATTTAGTACATTTTAAAGAGTCCTGGGGGTACTGTACAAGGTAAGATGGAGTGAAAAATAAAGGGTTGACAGGGGAAAAAAAAAAAAAAAAAAAGGAAAGCTTTTCTGTTAAATCCAATCAAAACATAACTGACTGAAATCTCAAGTAATATTGACAAGGAGTGAGGATCAAGTGTGCCTGTTCTAACAGAGCCAACAATGCTGTACAAGTCACGTAAGAGCTACAGAAAGCAGGAACGCTTGGCAATTCTGGGATACATGGTATCACAAGGAGAAGAAATCTGAGGCAAATAATTTTCCCCTTTTAATGGTGTTTAGAAACTAAATAAAATTTATCTAGACATTATAACAAAAGTGTTTAGAAAATATTTTGCTGATAAACAAGCACACGCTTCAGTCGAATACAAAATAATTGCTAAAAAGCTTTCTGTAGAAGGAATGTGCTTTGTCTGTGCATTCCTGCTCCAAGAGCACAGAACTCTCCACTGAAGATCCAAAAGCAGTGCTTTCTGTTCTGAGAGTTTTAAAGAGATTGAATAAAGTACTGAGCAGCAAATGAGGAATTTAAAGATCTTACTGAAGGAATAAGACAGAAATGATCTCTAGCCATTTGAGGAAAAATTCAAACACAGAAGAAAAACTCAAAATAGGGACTCAAGAACAGGCATTTTGGCTCTGTCTTGCTTTCCTGGAGTCTCACCTTCTCCATTTCAGATGAAATTTTGTATTTAAATTGGGGTAAGGCAGTTTTAATGCTCTTGGCCCAGGCTGATTTGTACCAAGATGTCCAGGGTAAGTACTTCTATTGTCACAGCAAGACAATCGTCCTGATAAATGTCTCAATTTTCTAACTCTCCCTCTCCTGAATTTATTACTGTGTTTTTATTCTTCCTTCAGTCACAAGGTTGTACTATTATCCTCAACTGCCCTCTTAAAACTAATCCATACGTTGGCCAGGAGGGAGTGCTCTAGCAGGGAGCCAACACTATTATCCTACAGTCTTGCTGTTCCAGCAAGCTTGGGAATGATTGCCCTGAGGTTTCTCACCAAGGTGCTTTCAGTTGACAAGAGCATGAGGAATCATTCAGTACTTCTTTTTATGCCTAGTCATTAGGTATATTTACAATAGTACTTTCTCCCTCAAAGTTTGGCACTGCTTCCTTTGCCTCCACTTTCTCTTTTACAACTGTTCTTTTGCCCCTAAGCTTCCAGTGGTGCAGTGCCGAGGAGCTGTGAACACAAGGACAGTTTGGTTTTTTTACTTCTCAACACAAAGAATGTTGTGTTAAAGAGAGAATAAATTCTATTTCTTTCACGTTTGAGAATGCCTACCTTCTTCAGTGGTATCATTGCATGTAATGGAGCAGTAAGCTGGTCTCCTATCAAACAAAGAAAGCAGTAGAGATTAATTATCTCACAAATATTTTGGAGAATCAAGCAGTTCACCCATTTGTGCTGCTCCATTTCCCATGTTTTCAGCTGAAAGAGCAGGCTGCTGTCTAAATTGATGGCATCCTTTTCAGCTGAGACCAGCTTAATCTATTTTGTGTTCTTCAAAAAAAGGAGCTGCCTTTGTTATCCCTTGTATGCGCCACATTTCTCTAGTGAAACAAAGCACTGGTGAACAGCTTTGGCTTGACAGTGCCCGAGACTGGAGTCCTCTGGTCTGGCAAAGCAGCAGCAGTAAGAGCATTTAAGGTGTCCTGCTGGTGCAAATTCCACAGGAAGAACTGAAGCTAGTCTTTCATTTTATATACTTAAGCTTCTTCAGTACCATACTCAAATATGCAGATGAATTCAAATCACATCATCACCAGGAAGGAAACAATCTTTAAAAGTTAAAATCAACAACCAACCAATAATTCCAGAAGAGAAGGGGAGACAGTCTGCCAGGCTGCCTGCCAGCGACTCTCACAATTCAGGCTGCTCTGGCTGGCACTGCTTGCTTACTTACAGGTAATGATGCTTTCTAATGGTTCCTACCCATGACTGTCCACTCTACCCTTCTCCAGGAGGCTCTCGCTCTCATCACAAAGACAGCTTAGCTGCCTGTGGAGCAGCTGCTGAACTGCTCCGCTTTATAGCTTTGCATATTCAGATAAATTGCCACACATTCCTCTTAATATACTGAGCTGTAATTTACAAAATCCGCAAAATCACCCCTTTTTACTAGCATCTCTGATGTTAAAACTGTATTTTTAAAACTGCAACAGATTTGCATCTGAGTAGAAGTGTTGCTTTTACTCACACAAATTCTCTGTTCAGCTGCCTTTGACTCCCCAGCCTAAATTACAGTTGAATCAACATTTGTTTTGTTTCACAGAATTAGCTACATTTGTTCAAACTTTCTTGATTTACTACTTGATTTCATTATTGTTACTTCAGCCTGTCTCCTCCTGCTGGTTTTAGCATCTTATATGGAGCAAAACTGAAGAGCTCAGACCCATGTCTGGGTAAAGGAGAATGAGAATGAGAAGCTGCGTGCTTCTGCCCAAACCAAATGCAAAAGCATAGCACTGGCGTACGTACATATGTACATTGTACAGTCATTACGTGTTGGCATTGTGATAATTTAGCTGAATGTAAACCAAGAAATCACTTCCTTTCAGCTGCGATTACCCACGAGTGCAACACCATGTGGTGGATGGCGCTCGCCAGCCGGTGTTCACAGCTCTGTGCCTTCGGTTCTTCTGCAATTCCCCCTTCCCTTTACTTCATTCATTCCTCCCTCAAAGAACAGCAGAGGTACAAAAGAAAGCTGGTACAAGGACCCGGAAGATCTTGTGCTCATGGCACTGGCAGTCTCCTGCTGAATCTTTCTGTGGCACAAGCACATAAACAGCCATCGCTGGATGTTCAGTTTGCCTCCACTGTCTTGCCATATAGTTGTTTGGGGTGCTTGATCCTCTCTTGGCCCAGCACGTGAAGAGAGACCACTAGATGCCTAGTACCACCAACTGTTTCTGTTTGCACTCTGCCTGATTCTCATCTGTTTTCACCATCTTTCCATGTTTTCTTGAATGTCTTTCTAACCTTACAGTCCTGAAGCATGTCTTTTACATATATCAAAACAAATGCAGAGGCTTCCGGGCAGTTCTATTCTGGCTGCCATTTTCCCAAAGCACCTATCATGCACTAGGAAATTCAGATATTTAATAAAATCTCTTATTAGTTATAAAAGCTTAACTTCCCATTAGTAGCTAACTTTACAGGATGATTGTACTATTTATTGTATGGGGTAACATAAGATCATATAAGGATAATCAAAGTATTATGGAGACAGAGTTAACAGTTTTAATCTAAAATGTAGATGTTTCACTCTGCCTTGACATCTAGTTCCCTCAAGATCATGGAAAAACCTATAGTTTTTAAGCAAAGGAAAAAGAAAACTAGTCATTTTTTTTGTGAAAAGTGACCATAACAATGATACAATGTGAAGGGAACCCTAAAAGCAGAATCATCAGTCAGTCAAATACAACTCACATTTAAAGAGGATTTTGTTCATTTTAAAGAGTCAGATGATTATTTGTCAGCTTCCATTTGGGAACAGTTTTTGCATGGTCTATTCATACACTCTGACTGTCCCAAATACGGTGTTTACACAGTTATAGTGCTTAATTGTATGTCTGATGTCGCATACCTCGATATTTACAGAATCACAGAATGGTAGGGGTTGGAAGGCACCTCTGGAGATGATTTAGTTCACCCCTCCTGCTAAAGCAAGTTCACCTACAGCAGGTTGCACAGAAACATGTCCAGGCAGGCTTTGAAAGTCTCCAGAGAAGGAGACTCCATAACTTCTCTGGACAGCCTGTTCCAGGGCTCTGTCACCCTCTATTCCCTAGAGCATACTCAGGTAATTGTCTTAAAATGTAATAGACACTAGAAAAAAATGTTCCTTCTCATTAGACTCTGAGGAAGGATTTGCAACAGCTGATTTTTGAGCTGCCTTGCTATCTAATCTAGGACAGGGGTTTTTTTTTAGTTCGCCACAACAGCTTTAACTGAAATATGTGAAACATTTCTGCTAAGTTATCTGATAGATGTCCATTTTCCAGGAGTAAAGAATTCTGTAATAAGATTCAGTCAAGAACTACACAAATACACTAAGCTTTTAATCGGCACCTTTTTCATAATTAAGCAAGTAAAAATCCAACAGACTTCAACTGCATTCAAGCACAGTCAGAGATGCTGTTGCTTACCCAGAAGTTGCAGAGCTCATCATACCTATAATTTTCTGAAAAGGATGCACAGGGATTGAGTTTTTAATTAAACACCTAGCAACATTCTCTTCCACAATACAGTTTATACGTCATATAACCTTAGGAGTAAAACAATGGTTATTAGAAACAATAGTATGTCTGGGGACATAAGCAAGGGAAATACAGAATTAAGCAAATGCTTCGTTAGGTTATTTCCTCTTCCTCCTCTAAATTCTGAGAAATAGTGGCATATTGGGAGAATTTTAGTACATCAAACTACATATTTGGAATGGATCGTTTAACAAAATGCTGTGATATAATCCAGCTTCCAGCATCTTCCCTGGAGGATCAGATGGACATAGAGACCCCAGCAGCTCCACACACATTAGAGCACAGGGGACAGGACAGTGCCAGATACAGGATTATCAGGACAAATTGTTGAGCTTGATTAGCATTTACTACATCTGGCTTCTCCTGCCTCAATTCCCCATGGAATGTTTCTCTACTGTTTGCTGGCTATCAAAGCAACATATTTTGGGAAAATATAGAAGGGCATCTTTCCTTTCCAAACACATGTAACTATCCAAACAAGGAGAGTATCATAATTATATGCGTTAAATGTCTCAAAAGGAAACTGCCAACTCTATTCAGGAGACTCATAAACTGGGCTGAGAGAGACAATGCTCCTTCTCAAAAGCGGATTTTCAGAGTTGCGACACTTCCTGCCAGACTCTTCCATAGGAGGGCATAAAGCTGGAATTAAAAATGAAGTTTCTGAAAGTAAATAAAGAGAACTGAGAATAGTTCTGAGATGAAGTCGCCAAGACAAAATGCAGGTGTACAGAAGTTGCAACAGCCAGGAAAGTGTAGAGACAAATAGTTTCTATAGAAGCTCTCTTCTGATGCCAGGCAGTTACATTTCACTTTAACTGACAGCTCTCTTAAAGGGGAAGGAAAGGAAGTCTTGGGGCAGTAAAAAAGAGCGTGCAAACCACACTTGAGCTCCTTTGGGATATGCAACTTGAAAGCTAACTGTCTGTAAATGCTTATTTTCACCAGAAAAGCTGCAGGAAGCAGTATGTGGTAACACTGTTTGTTTTCCCCAAATTGCCTCAATAAATAAATATGAAAACTTCTTTTTTTTTTTTTTTTCTCAACAGGCTTTTGACGTATGTTATGGAAGAACTGAAACTTGGGAGCTTGCCTTCCTTCAGTTATGTGGATGCAGCAGGGCTGTCATTACAGCAGAATAAAGAAGGTGAAACGAGTTCACTGGGAACCTGCAAAGCATGTACATTGATAAACGCATCTGCCACTGTTGCTACCAGAAATAGAGTTTAACTGATTTTACTACCAGAAGTCATCAGAAGAAACAAAGAGAAATGTATCTTACTCAGTTTGCAAAAGCCAACCTTGAACTGATCGATGCAGAAATGCATCTGTGCATTCAGCTAACAATTTAGCAAGTATTTGTCTTTCATGCAAAATGTGATACACAGAAAAGTCAGATCCGGAGTTGTAACTAGTACATAGATAATATTATATTACTAATAACTCGGCCTTGGGGCACCACGGGAAGACTCAGTGCAGTCCCAGTTGTTTCACAGAGGAGACAATATGCAGGATTTTTTTAATACACTGTGGACAAGGATTTAGCATTTGCTTCTCAGTCATCAGCTCTTGTTCAAACACAAACTCTCTTCTAAGTTCCAGCATTTCCACGCTGTTCAGATCATCTTGTTGACTGAAAGCTGAAATAGTTGATTATGTTTGATACTTTATTTCTTTACCAGGAGAGAGTTGACCACTGTGTAAAAAACATCACTATTTTTTGTATGGTTAAAGAGAGAACATGCTGCCCACTGACCTTTTCCGTATAAAAAATGGTCAGCTTCTCATTGGAGATCCCTAGATAGGTGGTTTCATTTGCTGTCATGCTCTGCAGGCTTTTATCACCTTTTTCCCAGTCTCTTTTCCTCCTAACCTTTCCAAATCTAGGCTGATCCTTACCCATGGCTTGAGGTCCTGCAGGCTTCTCCCTGGCTGTAAGCTCTGAGACCTGGGCCTTCCTCGTTCTGTGGCACTGAGGCCTAAAAGCTGGGCCTCATACTGCCATAAGCTGCGGTGCCTTTCCCCCAGGGTCTTTGCTGACTCTGTAAAAATGGCACAAAGCCTTAGCAGGTCTTAGACAAATAGGATCCTTTCAGGAAAACTCCTTGGCCCATTCAAATATCAATAAACTCCTCCCAGAGCATGAATGACTTGGTGTTGAATGACATGTTAATTAATGGGTATAAGCTTTCTTTTTCTCTTTATGTCTCTGGTGAAAAAAAAAAAGACTAATCCAGAGGTGATTTCAAAGGCTTATGCCCTTTTCCCCCTTTTATTGCCTCATCAGCTTCTTCTGAGCCCATGATTCAGCTGTGAATGTCCCACACCCTTCCTGTACCTAGGGTAGCCAAACCCTCACCTCTTCGGGGGTGGGGTGTGTGTGTGTATAAAAGGGTACAGAATAAAAAGCTGTTCTTATATATTGGTGTCAATCACATCTAAACAGTAGTTGAACTGGAGAAAGTAAGAACATCTGAACCACACCTTACTTAAGTAAGCATTTCCTTCTGTTTTAACCTTGCAAGTAGTGCCATGAAATTAAGACTCTTGAAAAAAAGTTTCTGATTTCTCATCTTTTTAGCAAGCAATGGATTCTTTACGTTCATTTTCTCATTGGCTACTAGTAGGATAATGTCCTTCTCTCGCCTTCAGAAGCAGTGAGGTGAATTAAGAATTACCTCATAATTCAAAGCTGTGCTATTTTAAAAATGTAAAATAAATTTCAAATCCCACAACCTCTTTCTGCAATGTAGTCAGTAGAGGAACAGCACAGGCACGAACTACAGCACTGGCAAGTCCTGCTAGTTTCAGCTGCAACCGTGAACTTCCTCAGATTTCAATAAAACTTCTTTGAAAATTTTCAGAATTCTTTTCACAGTTTGAAGTTGAATATAGAACTCCATGTTTTCTTCTAGATGAGCGTAGAGTTGTTATTTCAGCAACTTCTAAGTTGCTGAAGCTTCTAAGGCTGGATGTGTATCCCTTCAGTTAATTTTCCACATCTGATACCTACATCTCAAGGGCCTCTCATGCCACACTAAGTGATTTTCAACAATTTGTTCAAGAACTTCTTTCAAGGCAAGAAAATTTATCAGAAGAGTGTTTTGGTTTTGTAACCTGTGTCTAGGTTTCCCAAGAGCCTAGCTTTTGCCCTTAGCAGCATGTTCCCTCTGTGCTTTCCTACAGCACTACTGCATAATAGAGCTCTGAGACACCTTCTTATGAAGGCCTCTCTGAAAGTTTAAAGTATTTTGGCTACTTTATTTTGTATTACACTGTAAACTCTCTTTACAACTATGTTTCTTGAAAATGCCAATGCGTAGAACTCTGGAAATGCAGCTCTTTGACAACATGAGGAATATCACATTAAGCTAACATCTGCTGATGCTTGCAGATGCACCCAGGTAAGTGGGGAGGACAGCTCATGGAACGGTAAATGCTGCTCCTTTGACTTCGCCCTGATTAGCACATTTGTCTGCATTCAGTCCCTATGCAGGGCTAAACTATAGCAATCACACTGTCACTCACTGACCCCTCCCCAGCCAAGAAGGGGCATCAGGAACAGGAGAGAAGACCCACAGGTTAACATGAAAACAGATTTCATGTAACAGCAAAACCACAAAATACCATAGAAACATAGAATCATCTAGGTTGGGAAAGACCTTCAAGATCAAGTCCAACCACTAACCCTACTCCACGTGTCCGCTGCTATGTCCCTAAGCACTGTAGCTACACAAGTTTTAAACATGGTCAGGGATGGTGACTCAAGCACTTCCCTGGGCAGCCTGTTCCAATGCTTGACAGTCCTTTCAGTGAAAAAATTCTTCCTAATGTCCAATATACACCTCCTCTGACACAACTCGAGGCCATTTGCTCTTGTCTTGTCACTTGTTACTTGGGAAAAGAGGCTGGAACCCACCTCTCTACAACCTCCAATACCAGTACAAAGTAAACAAAGCTGTACTCAGCCTGGTAAGTGTACAGTGATCTCAATAAACAGGAACACAGTCCTGAGAAGCAGGAGAACCCAAGCAGGAGACCCTCCATCCTCAGCCAACTTTCCCCTTTATGCTGAGCATGATGTTTCTGGGCTGGGATAGAGCTGTGAGCCAGCTCGGGGCTGCTTCCCTGGCTGACCCCAAACTGCTAATGGCCTGCAGACCATGGCAGGTCTGTGATGCTCTCCTGATGAAACCAGGACAAATTTCAAACTACCATATTGTAGATCTGCTGGTGTTTTTACTGAAATCAGTTCTCTTTGGTGTCATAACTGCATTACTTTCAAAATTGTGTTTACTAATTCTTTCTTTTTGGCACTTCTACCTATCACATAGCCTTTATAGGAATCGATAAGGCTTTTTTTTTTGTTTTTTTTTAAATATGCCAGCAGTTCACCTCAGGCAACCGATGAAGAGCAGGGACCTCACGGTCCACCAGTACATTATGTCATTGCTTCTTTTTGTGAAGATTGCCATCCTTGCAAGGGAGCTGAGGACTGCATGCAGAGCACCGGCAGAAACTCAGCATTCTTACTGTAAGCAAACCGCTCTTGCACAAAACCGAGGTGTTGCTTAGCTAAACCTTTGCTCTGTACAAGGCAAGGGCTCTCACTGGCTTCCAAATCATAACACCACGTCTCTACCACCTCTAATTAATCTTCAGCCACACAGACACCTGAAAATTAACTGGGAACTTCTTGGAGAAATAAGCTTGGAGGTGGTGACAAATATTGCTTATCAGATACTAGCTGAATTCAACTTTTTACCAGAAACTTCTATGACAAGGATCAAATAAATGAGCAACAAGCCCATTACTGTTCATTACAAGTGACTGTGATACAAAGAAACATTCCAGGAAAATCTAAAGCCTACTACAATGAATCCAGTATCTTCTTGCCAGCGATCAGCAATGCAGAAAGATTTAGGTAACTGTGACTTAAAGTACCCCCAGCTATATCCAGAACTTCAGTAAACAATCTGAATGGAAATTCAGTCGAGAGGCCCGTGTTTGCTCCCTACAGACTGCCTCCACAGCAGCAGACACGTAAATGTGGATACGCATGAGTTAATGTAGTACACAAATTATTCACAGGGGGAAAATTCAACTCCATAACCAAACCATCAAACTGCCGGAACAGCTGTTTATGTTGCAGTAATACCAGAAACCTAACCTAAAGCTGAGACCCCATTGCAACTAGTGCAAATCCTGCCCCAGGAAAATTGCAGACTGTTTTCTGTTCAAAGTACACAAAGGGCGTAAAAACAATTAACAGCAGTGAGAATAAAAGCAAAACAAACAGTAGTAATACCTGGGTGGCTTTTATGTACTACTTTTTATCAGTAGGTCTTACAGGGGTTGATCCGATATTTTCACAGAGTCCTTTGTGTATTTCTCTTCAAATCAGCCTTTCTAGGGAGATACCGTTATCCCTGGTTTGTAAGTGGGGAGCTGTGACTCAAAGAGGCACCAATATTGCACATGAAGTAGGGAGCTGAACCAAAGTCTCACTGCTGGTGCACTGCATACTGCTCCCTGGAGAACTCAAGGCTAGATGCTGCTCCCTGGAGAACTTCCTGATAGTTGCTTAGCTAATGGAAAGGTATCATGTTGAAGTATCACAGGAGAAATAGGTCCCTGAAGGAAATTTGAAAGAGGGTAAGAGTTTTATGAACTTTCATGCCAACAACAGGCAAAATGCCATTACGAAAGTATTAGTCATCGTGTAGATATTAGCATTCCCCTTCAAGACTTCCAAAAAGCTGCTCAGTGCCATCCAGCTGTAAAAGCTGACGATGGAAGTAGGTCTTGTGTGACAACTGGGTAGCCTTCAACAGTGTGAGGTATTTCACATCACAGGGAAAATGTTAGAATCAATCTGAGTAGATCACTTAGCCCAGCACCTTGCTCTGAGCAGAACTGCTTATAATAGTATCGTCTCTGATAGATCTGTGTCATCTGTTATTAACACTAAGGAAGGTGGCTTCATTCTCTACTTAGCCAGACTACAACAGCTTTTCTTTTTCACTGCCATGAGGAAGAGTAATGCTAACAGTGAAGTTGTGTCTTGCAGTTTGAGCTCATTCTCACCAACACAGCCAGGACATGAAGGGTAGGTTGATTGCTCCCTTTCACTTCATAGCACTCTTCTACATATTTGAAGACTGATAACCTATCTTCCTCAGTCTTCTTTAATGGACTTAATTTATTCAGCCTTCTTTCATACTCTGATGAAAAAAACTCTTTTCATCTGTTCTCCTTTAAAATCTTTCAATTTTCCACATCTGAGTGGAAATTCAAAGCTGATCAAAGCACTCCAGTGCATGAAGGGAAATTCTTAGTAACAGACAGCACCAGAAGTTGGCATCACATCTGTCTCTCCCCTTAAATCCCAATTCTTCTCCCTCTTCAAAGTGATGCAACAGGGTGAATCCCAGCTGTTCCCACAGGGCTCAGTCACAAAATTCTGCACCCAGCTACAGAAGGAGATATATTCCCATCAGCCAGTCAGACTTCGTTTCACAGTGTGGGTTTCCTGGGAGGAGCACATCATGGGGAGCCTGAAGCCTCTTTTCTAGCAACGCCTGGTGTGGGAAGCAGAGCCAGCTTACACAGGTAGAGGCGCTTGGCTCACAAGCACTTCACTCACCAGGGCTTTGTGTTCCTGTCAACAATAATGATAAAATCCGTACCTCCCTAGAATTGTCTGTCGCCTCACCAACCCATATAAGTCATCCACCCTTATCATTGCCATTAATGAGCATTTCATCATCAATGTAGGCAATCCTCATCTCTGAAGAACACATGCCTTTGTGCTCTCTCAAAACCGTTTAATGATCTGAAGGGGCTGTAACTATTAGTACAAGAGGTGAGGCATCTCCGATAACGCCTTGTCTCTCTCCTTTCATCACCTACGCCCCGAACTGCTGAGGGAGGCAGTTACTCTGGCGGGCCGCTCATGGCAACAGGCCTCAGATTCCCCGCTCACAGCAATAAGCCCGTTCTCCATCGCTCTCTGAGGCAAGGAGGAAGAACCACCCTCTCTCCCCTCCCGCTCCTCATGGCGGGGCGGGGCGGGACCGGGCAGGGCGGGAAGCGCGCGGGCGGCGGTGCATGCCGGGACGGCCCATATGAGGGGAGCGCCGGGAGGCACCTTCCGCTCGCTCGACCTCTCACCCGGCGGCGATC
>VWZK01000811.1:29071-43401 GCA_013396935.1 Baryphthengus martii | reverse complement strand
TGGCCGTCGGCGCTAGGGCGGCCTGTCCTGCGGAGGGTGGCCTCTCTCCTGCCTGGGGACGGGCGTGGGCTGACGGCGCCCGGGGGAGGCCCCACGTGGGCTGTGCGGGGAGCTGCGGGGTTAGAGGGGCTGGTAGATGTCGAGAAGGCAGCGGCGGGGAGGAGGACGACGAGGGTAACCCCAAACACGGATGAAAAGCTGAAGCGATTAACCACTGTAGGGACTGGGTGAAAGCGGAGGAAGGTGTTCGTCAGCTTCTTCTTTCTGTAGTAAGTGGGATTATATTAAAATGGAAAATCGTTCATAGTCACCTTAGTAACTGGAGAAGAAGTTCAATGTTTGTAAAATATTTTGAGGTTGCTGCAGTGAAGAATGCAGCACGTGTGAAAAGCCAGGTTTGTGTATGGGCTTTCTGCTGTCATGCATGTCATGCTGTCATGCTGAAGGTGTGACACAGGCGTGTCACACCTTCACCTTATGTGAGTGATACCAAAAATATACATTAGACTCCAACTCAAGTTTCTTAGATAGGAACGGTTTAAAGGATATTGACTACCTTTTCTGTTTCTTAACTTATTTAGTAGTAAGGAATCTCAGGTCACATGAGATCGAGGGAAGACAAGTAGTCAAATTATCTAGTCTAAAATTGTTTCACTGCCTCTTGAACTTATTTCACTAATAGATTCTTTTAAATGCTACAATTAGAATACAATGATAGAGTTTCATGTAACTTCTTGTCATGAGGCTCACTTTTCTGCCAGGGCAGGCTTGTATCTGTTTTGTGATTCACACTTTCTTGGATGTCAGTTTCCTGTATATGTGCTAGCTTACTGTCCCGTAAGAGCATTTTAAGTTTTAGGTTATAGACAGCCTGCTGCTTTTCACTGAGCTCTGTACAGAGTGTGGAGGTGGTAAAGAGGCAGACAGGGCAAGTAGTGAATAAGAGAGTTCTTGTTCCTTTGAGGAAAATCCATTCAGCCTGTGTTTTTTCAGCTTTTTTTGCCAAGAAGAGAGCTAGGGACAATCTGAATTATTCTAATCAGGCCGTTTGTGACCTGGGGCCTCAAGTGGAGTTTGATGGCTTTGGAAGGACTGGGATGTCATAGGCATGTAGTCAACAGCTTTGACAGCCTTTAGTTCTCACTGAGAAGGGTTTGCTCTTGCAGGAGGTGTGTTAAACAGTACTGCTTCTTGGGGGAAATGGGTCATTCCAAAATTGTTTCCTTCCATATTTTTTTTTCTTTGGTTTGGATTTAGGAACAAGTCACTGTTTCTGAAAACAATCAGTTTAGCTAGTTTTCAGGAATTTATTTTAAATGGATTATTGCATAATTTCTGCAGCTGGTTATTGCATCCTTGAAGAGCAGGAGAGAGGCTTTTGTGACTGAAGGACAGTTTTTTCTCTCCATAGAAACACAGGCATAGTGAACTTAACACCTGTACTCTTACAAGGTAGTGACATTGCTCTCCCATATTAGGATTTGCTGTAGGTTTCTGGTGTATTGCTATTTTTACTCTAAACAACTTGTTTTGTATTAAGAATAAAACCAATATTGCTTTAAGGAGCTTATGATCAAAATGGTACAACTGCTGGTTACTTTGCTATGGGAGTGTAAGGGAGCTGCTGGAAAGCTCGATCTATACCATAGGTACAACTCTCTTAAGGTGATATGAGGCCGGGCTCTAAGTATATGTAGAAACAAAAAAATGTAGTGGGATCTGTACTGCTGTCTTAAGGTTCCCTCTGAGCATAAGATGTGGTTGCAACTTGTTTGAGATGTTGCATGTGAAATTTCTCATACTTAAATGTAGCTTGGGTATGAGCATCTAGGTGGAGTTTGTTTGAGGATAATACCTGGGTTTTGAAGTGAGTGATGGGGAGGAGGACAATTCATTTGCCTTGCTGATTTGGAGGTGACAAGTGATGAACACTTGAATCCTGTTCTGGTGTTTCCCGCTTATCTGGAGCTCGATGATCTATTTGGGAGACCTAGAAGGTTGATTGAAAAATCAGATAAAAATAACTGACCTATAGATGGGTATAGCGATACGGCATGTCTTTTATCAGCCGCATTAGGACAATCTAAACTCAGATGCCTTTTCTTGTTGCCTTCTGTATGATGATTCAGCTCTTCTGAACTATTACTTTAATTTTTTCCTAGCAAAGCTGCATCCAAAAATACCTTAAGCAACAACCAACTCCATTCTCAGATGAGGGCCATCTTGAGGGAAATCTTGGGTGCTATGAGTTGAGAGGTGGTATTTCTTGGTGGCATTCCTGGTTTGAATTTTGTATTTTAATTCAGTGTTGCCGTGTAAGATAGGGATCATACTTATACAATGTGTGTTGAAACCTTAAAAGGATGATATGCCTGCTGGAACACACACTAAAAATTGAGTTGGGAAAGAACACTTCCTTGAAATTACTTTTTTTCTAAATTCTGTCGACTGGCTATCAGTAAGCTATCTTGGTGGTAAGACTTGAGTTACTTATACATATTTATTTTGAAGATTAAGCACGTGAAGTGTTCAACTTATACTGCTTTGAAAATAATAAGGTGCTACAACTCCTTAGAACACAGTTATCCCAGAGTAACTGTTGTGTATGCTAAAAAGTAAGAGGTGGGGTGTGCACTGATGGTAATCTTGCCATAATAGCTTGTATTATTACTTACTCAAACCAAACTTTAAACAATTTGGCCCTTGTTAAAAGGGAGTATTGATAGAGTGTAACTAAATAGTGACTTAGTAGGCTTAAAATTTTTCTGTCCTGGAGCAAGAGAAAGCAGGGCAGGGTTTCCTCATTTTCCTGTCTCTTTGTGGAGAAGTTTCTTCCCTCTAGGATGAGGAGAGGCTTGTGGATCTCTTATAATTATTAGAAGCATACTGTTATCCAGGGTAAACTAAGGGATGAGCGTATAGCCAGCCGCCTGCTCTGTATCCAGTTTATACCCAGGTCGCTCGGAATAATGTGTTAATGTCTCTGTATGTTCATATAGACTCTTGCAATTCTTACTGTACTTACTGGTAATGATTATGACTGACTTCAGCAGCAGCATGAATTAGCTAATGCTACTTAAATATAACAAGTAAGATCAGAGAGGCATCCTAACTTAGGTTGTTCTGAGTATCAGTGCTTTGTTATAAGCACTTAATTCTTTAGACAACAGTGTTTAAGGAACATGTGACACTAAACTGGAACCTGGAATAGCTGGCTTCTGAGCTTAAAGTGGTGGAAACTTAGAGTGGAGGAGAAAAGGGCTGGTGCTGCTAGAGAGTCTTAGCAAATCAGAGAAGTAAGAGCTTGTTCCGTTGAAAAAGGTGTGGCAGTTCACAGGAGGCTCTGTGATTGCATCAAAGCAGTTAATTGCTAGTCAAGGTTAATGCTTGGGGTAGAGGAGCAGATAAAGGAAGAAGATTCCCATATCGAAATATTAGCCTGATAAAAGTGTTATACTCTGAAGGCAAATGTGACTTCTTATGCAACAGCGATTCCTGTCTGTCATCTAGCTCCAACTAGTTGAATGGCAGGCAGATGAAATGTAGGAAGTCCATGAGAATTTAAGTAATATAATATGTATTGTTCGATCATTTGATACCAAGTAACCAATCTAGATATGTTCATTAGTTAAATTTTATTAGGAAAAAAACTAGATAGAAGATAGACGTGTAAGTTTAAAGTACGTTTAATATGTGAAGTACAATATGGATTATTATATGAAAACAAGTAGCAGTTTATAGTGGAAACTGAAAAAATGTCTAGGTCAGCTTCTTGATATCTACTGATATCTGAACTGTTATGTACAATAAAATGAATGTGTGTATATTTAGCTATTAAAATTTGATTTGTTTAAACAAGAGCATGATCCGTTAATGCAGTTGAGTAATCACTTGGACTTCCTAGAAGCTGCTTTGAGCTGGAGTAGAGTAAGGACATCCGTAATGTAACAGGTTGCAGCTAATAAGACTTTCCTGAAATGTTACTGCACCTCTTAATAGAGAACAAATAACATGCAGCATTAAAAATAATTGTAAGCTGAATGTGATGGATAGGCGTAATGCCTCTAGTGTTACATCCAGCATTGGGGTGGTTGTGCAAGGCTTCCAGGTAGGCCAGGAAGTTTTCTTTAGTAGTTATCTGATGTATTTCCTACAGAGCATGCTAAAACATCTCTATGCATTAGCTAAACAGTGTTGTCAAGGAACTGAACTTACTTGCTTGAATGAATAAATGGCAGATAATTGATTCCTTTATTAGTTTGTGTTTGTGTTTCGTAGTTCTTGTTTTGTGGTGGTTTGGGGTTTTTTTTAAAGATTACGAAGCAGATTTTCTGAAAGCTTGCAAAACCAGGAAATACTTCTTAAAGGATGGCTCTCTAGTGTTTGAAAAATTAAGTGCTTTCTTAATTTGCGGCCTGGAAGGAGGCACGTGCGTGCATTTTTGTAGTAGACCAGTCTTCAAAGATGAAAAACGAAACTGATGTCAACTGTAGTAGTAGGTGGAATAGAGAAGGCTTCTAGTAAAATATTCTGTTGCATAAGAATCATCATTTGACTAATTGTATGCTAGGAAGCGTAGCTGTAATGTCTTGGTTTCTCTGAAATTTTTAATTCACCCTAATTGACTTAAGCTCTCTGTGAAAGATCAGTTAGAGAAACACCAATTTCCTTATTTCTTGGGGCTTTGTTTATTACAATGTGGTGAAACGAAGAGTTATGAAATAGTCAAGGCTAGGAACATGTATAAGAAGACTTAACATTCATGTTATCACAACAGTTTTTTTTAAAAAAGGCACAGTATGCTTTTGAGTACCTAAACCCATGAGATCTTGTGCCTAAAATCTTGTCTGCATTTGCTGCTTACTGTAGATTGAGACTATAAATATGAACCCAGGTTTGTGTTGCTGTATCAGATATTCAGCAAAGAGAATAGCAGCTGAATCAGGTGGATGTGCAGCTGCAGGGGGTTAGCTGAAGGTGTCTGAGGTTATGAAACAGGTGGTTTTGACTTCAGACTTGAGAACAATTATGTTTGGATTGCTGCAGGGAAGGCCCTCCAAAGAGGAAGAAGTGTAAGAACAAACTCAACGGCTACTTCCTGCCTGCAGCATGGCATTCTCCAAATAAATGATGCTTTCACAAAGCAGTTCTTGAAGGGATTCCTGGGACTACATTCCCTTTCTTAATTTACAGACACCTGATATTTATTTACTACTGGCTTCAAAAACCGTTCTGGTGTAGCTTGCTTACTTGGTTGAGAAGTGTGCCTATATAACCCAAACAGACAAGGGTGACCTTCTGGTATCACCTGTGGAAAGGGTTCTGAATTTCCAGCTGATGGTCTGAGTTAGTAAAAGTCCACTTGAGGCTTTGAGGAGTTACTGTTTGGGTAATGTCTTGTTGTAAACCCCTAGTACCATAATATTCAGTCTTACTGCACCCATGTGCTGAGTTTTGCAAGAACTGTACAACATGCAGGACTTTTTTTGTGTTACATTAGACAAGTACTGGGACTTTAGTCTGTGTGGTAGCCCTTAAAACTGCCACTTTAAATAATTTCTAAGATTGTGGAACAGGAGTGTCTGTATTTTATGTATGTGTTGTTTTAATGCTGAACATCAGCTGGTGATTGAATTGAAAATAGTGGTGGTTATTGTGAGGAAATTGATGTGGACATGTTGGCTTTGCTCCACCTGGGTTGTATTGATTCAGCTGGGATGAACTGCACTTTCTCTGAAGAAAATACATGACACTGTCACTTGTCCTTTGAGTAAATTAGCCTGTTTGTCTTAGTTTTGTGTTTAAAGTACCAGATCTTCAGACAATTTTGGAGAAGGGGGAAATGTTGATATTTATGTGCTTATGTGGTATGTCTGTGTAACGAAGTAGTGCTGTTCTTTGTTAAATTGCACGATGCTAGCGTTTGATGTTCATTCATTCCTTTATCTGGGTTCTGATATTTCATTGAACGTAATCTCACAACTTCGTTGTAAGTGAAAAAACTTTGTGTTTACTTTTGGTGTTATAAGACCAATGGGCTTTAGACGTGGGAAAGAAAAGGCTCTGTAGCTGGTGGTGATAATTTTCTTTTGCAATATACACCACTTTTCAACTGAACGTTGTAAGTATTGTAAGTGCAGATGTCTCAGATATACTTGCATTGTGAATTTGAAAGTACTGGAAAATTATAATTATGGTTTAATTTCCACATGGTTTGAACTTTGGATGCTGAGCTTGTATACCTGTGGGAGACCCTTGCTTGTTCTTCAGTTTTCTAGGGAGAGACAAGAACTCTTTCAGCCAGTCACTGTGCCTCTCATTAAAACACGAGATCTAGAGAGTGCTGATAGGTACAGTTTCTTGAAATAGTGTAGATCAGGAGGCCTCTGCCTGCCCAGCTGAGCGACTGGGTACCTCAGGAGCACAAGTTCAGCACAAGGGCCAGGGCTGTGCTTTTGCTCCCCATCCTGGCTAGGCACGCTATCACCCTGTGAGATTCTGCCTGGTTTGTAGGCACCTTACTGGTCGTTTGGGGGCTTAATAATACCTTGTGCTGTGACCCAAAGAACATCCTGTCCAATGTCTCCTTGATTATTCCATAGCTGATTTTCCAGAAAAATAGAGAAAACGTTTGACTCTTACAGCAAAAATATTTGTTCAATATCCTTATTGCATTGAGTTAACCTAGTGTTTCAACATTGAGCATTATAATGAAAGTGAAACATTTAAATTCACTTAACCTGGCCACACTATTTTTTCATCTCTTATTGTCACTGTTTCCATGGTAACTTCTTTAATGTTTTTCCCCTTCAGGCAATATAATTTTGTGTGTGTATATATGAAAATATATATTAAAAAAAACCCCAAGCTTTGCTTTGTGGTACTTCAGACATTTCAGTAGTGAGATCTGGCTTTTAATTTAGAAAACAAGAAAGAACTGGTCGTTTCCTACTATTTCCGGCTAAAATATTCTGTATTTCTGTAGAAGATGAAAGAGTTAGTGAGCTTGATACTTTGTTGAAGCCAATGTACTGATTAAGAAAGCTGTTTTCTTTAAATGAGACAATTAGGTACGATACAGAACTGAGTAATGTTGAATTTAAAGCAAGGATAACACCAAATATTGAGGAGTCTATCTTTGCTGTGTGTATATATTATTGGTTAGGAAGCTGGAAGAAAAACAGGGTGTGATTCATAAATTCTTATGAACATGTCAGTTATCTAATGCAAACTGAGAGTCTTTCTCTTTTCAGGCTGAGGCATGAAACTTTTTTGACATATTTTGAGATAATCAGATGCTATTCAGGTGTTATACCGGTTAGTCAAGTTTGGGTTGGTTTTTGTTATTGTTTTATCATTTAGCAATCAAATTCTTGAATTTTTGAAGAATGAGGGAACTATTACTGTGAGGGAAATTGTTTCAGATGGAACAAAATATTGAAGTGTTAGAAGGTACATAATTTGTAAAAGTCTAGTTAAGCATAGTGGTGGTGTGTATTAGTTGCAGATCAATGCATAGTTGGAGACCCTTGTTCTCAAAGGCAAGACAGCATACATTGAGTACTCATACGTGGAGGGAGCTTCTAATGTGTGCTTGGGTCTGCAGATGCTCAGCAATTCATTCTACCCTTTATAGTCTTCTGGAATATGAGTCTAACACTGTGGTTTTGGGAATGAAATGTAGAAGGGCTACATCAATTGGTCGGTCACAATTTGGATCTTTCTTGTGAACCAAGGTAAACATAATCCTAATCTGGGAAGCAGCTGCACTTTCTACACTGGGGCATTATGGAGGGCAGTGGGAGTGCTGTGCTAAAGCTGGGGTCTATAAATAATGCTGCAAAAAGACACTGTGAAAATAGAGGGAGGAGTGCTATTACAATAAGCACAATTAGAAAAATGTTTTTTTCTTGTTTGACAGCATAGTAAGAAACAGAAGGCAAATGACAGTTTTAATTTCCAGGTGTAAGACGGAAAGACAAGGAAATACAGAGCAGATGTGCGTTAGTGTATTTTCCTTGCTTGAGGGAGCTGGGGTAGTGAGGCAGACCTGGAGGAGACAGCATAGTGCCCTGGGCACTACCTTGCAGAGCTGCTTGTGCCACTTCTGAATAATACCTCAACTAATATGTAACACTCTTCCAAAAAGTTCTGCTATAGTCTTTGAATTATATCAATGTCACGGTTTAGGGTCAAGGCAGCCCCAAAACCTAACAGATGCTCTCTGCTAACCCCTCTCCTTCCCCAAAGAGGAAGAGAAAAGGAATAAGGGAGAGACACTTACTGATTAGAAAAGGAAAATAGAACAGCTTTAATGAAAAGGAAAATAAGAATAAAATGGAATATATTCAAATGTATACCCAGTATCGAACCCAGCCCCCCCTGATGGCAAGTCTGTCACCATCACCACTGATGCTGTGAAGCAGGCACTGGGAAAGTCCCAGACACGGCCCAGCAGCAGATAGAAGCTGGGTTCAGGAGCTGGTACTGGATTCAGGAACACTCTGATCAGGATCAAAGGTGGAACGAACAGAGTCCTCCTTAGATTCCAGACGTTGAAGGAACGAGGAAGAATCTGAGCAAGGACCCGAACAAGAGCCCCTGAGCTGAGAGCCATTAAGTAAGGGCCCCCAGCAGCTGAATATGGCATCTGTGGGATGGAATAACCCCTTGGTCAGTTTAAGGGCACTGATCTGTCTGCTCCTCTCTGCAGGTGCGGCCTTTTACACTCTGCACCCTGCAATGCGGTACACAGCGTCTAGCAGTGGCCTTGGTCTGCTCACCAGTCCCTGGTACTAGCTCTAAACGTGGGGCGTTACCACTGCTAGAAGCAGCCACTGCTGGTGAAAACACGCTGCTAATTTCAGAAAGTGCAGTTAGTTAAAGGAATTGAGATGAAACGTAAAAATCACTGAACAGAATTGTTCTGTTCTAACTCAAACCGGGACAATCAGTATGACATTGATGCTACCTCAGTAGCCAAGAGGACCTTGCAGATCTCCTCTGTATGTCTCCTGCTTTCCTCTGAGCTGGAGGTAGTTCTAAGTCTTGAGATTCACCAGCTCTTGTTCTTGGAAAGGATACCTTTCAAATGGTATTCTAGAAGATCTAAACAGCTTCATCTTCCTACAGGCCATGTCAATTGCAAATAAGAGCTGACTAATCAGTCTTTTAAAATCTGATCTTTTTAGGCTGTTTTTTTTTGTTTGTTTTTTTTTTGTTAGGAAACTTCATGCAGTGTTTCCTCAAACTTTTTCTTAGCATGTAGGCATTACGTGTTAGGAACTACAGCAAGGAAATCAAAGAGCAGTTCTTAAAATAGCAAATACTCCGGCATGGTGGAATAAAAGAAAGAATAAATAAAAGGTAACTTTTACAAAAACAGCTCTTTCTATCTCCAGATAGAAACCTCAGACTTACTCAGTATTGTTTTGAATATAAAAATTAAATGCTTAACTTGTTGTGGTGTTTACTTGTCGCAAGATACAATACTACTCGTTATGCAGAGGCATTGGGGAAATCTCCTGATTTTGTTATGAGGTAGCTGAGATGTTTTAGAACCAGTTGTTCTTCTAAAAACATGCAAACTGTTATTAGTTTTTAACTTAATTATTCTCATCACACCAATCCCAAGAGCTCTGTTATCTGACAGAATAAACTTTTGTGTACTTTTGTTTACTAATAGTTCAACCTGAAAATAAACTTCTAAGCGCTAAAACTTGTAACCTCTGTCCTGTGTTTTAAAGCCTGATGAGAGCAGCAGGTACTTCAACACCAACCTTTACAAGAGGCAAGCAACTGGGAATGCAGTCAGCTTAGCAGAAGTACCTTGAATCCGAGTTGTTATGGGGGCCTTAATAGCAACTCCCCTGGATTTTGTGGGAAGTATTTCTCTGCACTGACATCAGGACTAATGATAGTTTCAGAGCTGTGCTTTATCAGTTTCTCTCATCACCAGGTCCTTTAGAGCCTAGATTTTTTGTCTTGGTCTAATTGTCTCCAGCTTTGCAGCTGGTTTCTCTAACCTGTTTCATGCAGCATACTCACCGTACTTACTGCGGCACTGCCTTGCAGGAGGACTTGCCTCTGATTTAGCAGGGGAACATGCTTGAGTCTTCCTCAAATTTTGCTTTGTAATATTAAATCTGTTTTGATTTTACAGGATTCAAAAATTGGAGATGAGCTATATAGAAATACTACTTTTAGTCAGCAGAGGGAGGAATCTTGCCTTTGAGGACTGCAATCTGGGGGGATTTGAGGGGAACATTCAGCTGAAAAATAAAAAAAGTGCTGTTTGAGTCGGCCAATTCTGCGTCAACTTGTTCTCAGCTGGGAACAGATTAACTGTGTTTGAGTTAGTGTCTTTGTGAAATTTCTTATAAATATACAATATTCCCAAATATACATCTATAGAATGCAGGAATACATGCAAAGATAGGCAAGAGTGCACAACATGCATTAAGGATGCTTTTTCGTAATCTGCCTTGTCAGGGTAATACACCTGCAAGGTGTTCTTGGGCTATCAAACATGAATGGATCCTTGCCCTTTTCTTAGTGAACACTGCAGCCGTAAAGATCAAGTCTATTGAGAGAGGAGGCATCCAAACAGAAGGGATTCTGTATCTGGGCAGCTGTCTACTCAAACATCTTAATTTTGGCTGAAATCTTAGAATAGATTTCTAAGTGTTGAAGAACAGCACAGACTGGCTGTTTCACGAGACCATGTCAGTTATTGAGTACCGAAGCTGCTCTGTAAAGTTTGCTTAGTGCTAGGTTTGGCCAAGGCTTGGTGAAATGTCCGATTCAAACAATTGGTGTGAAATACGTGTCTGGCTTTTTTCCGTTTGATTAATTAAAACCTTGTGTACAGGCAGCTTGTAGAAAACGGATTTTGATTAAGCCAAGCCTGTTCAGTTACAACACAGTGTGTCAGCAGCCTATGTTAATATGATCTTTATAATGAAGGCCTTTGGTATCAATCATCGCCCAGTTAACTTGTATGTAATACAGGAGGTACAGCTGACTTGAGGCAGCGCTTTCTGTAAATAGCAGTCTGTTTGAAATGGTCACCCTGATCATCATACTCTTACATTATACAGTCAGAGAGTAAGAGCTATAGTCACTGTATATAGCAGTGAGGTAAATCATCTGTTTTCCTACTTCAAGATGCCTTTTTATTAACCAAAATTCAGTTTTTAGATTAGTACCTATTTTCTAATGTAAATGCAAACACTTTAACCAAAATTCATGTGTATATGTTCTGAGTCTTGAATGTGCTTACATTGATATACATCTGATGACTTTATCATAATTAAGAGATCTTCTATTTTAGTATGATTGTGCTTAAGGTATTTTGATGTTGTTTGTGTTTTGGCAGTTGTAGATTTGTGGTTGGGGATGTTTTATATATTCGCTTGTTGTGTCACATTCAGGTTGAATTTGGTATGTTTTTCCTGCAGCTCTTCAAGTTTGTGGTGTTTTTTTGGGGGGTTTGGTTTGGTGTTTCTACTTCCCAAAATATGTTTTCAATCCAAATGTATATTTGAGTGCCTCATCAAGTGAGTGTTAAGAATGCAGTGGGATTGCAGTAGTGATGTCAAACAACTAAAATTTAAAATTATTTTTCTTGACAAAGAATAATAATGCTAAAGGGCTTTTTCATTCTGAAAATATTTAGCTATTACCTATTATTAGGGTACTACTTAGGTATAGATTTAAGGACAAATACCTGTTAAACATCACTCTTTCCAATTTGCCAATATCACCAAGCGGTGTGCACTAACTTAAGCTGTTTTTTCGTAAAGCACCTTGTCTTTCAAGCTGCTGCAGAACTATTTAGCTCTAAGATACGCACTTTTGCTATGTATTTGATTTCTTAAATTGCTATTTTATAAGACTTTTTTTGCAAAAGATATCATATAACTGCAAATATTTCGAGGCTTACAATATGTTACCATTCTCAATTATCTTTTTCTTCTTTTTAGGCAAGAACTTCTGAAGTGGAATGGATGGGGATATAATGACTCCAAATTCATATTCAATAAGAAGGGTCAAGCAGAATTCACAGGAAAAAGGTAAGTTGAAAATTTATATAACTGAAGTATTTTAGTAGTTTTTTTGAAAAGTGTTTAAAAACTGCACTGTTCACTTAATCCAAAGAAGGACAAAAAACTTGCTTTATCTCAGAAGAGGTTATTAGTTGTTCTGCATTTAACAGACTTACTGAATTCTATACACAGTAGTCTAACATGTAGGAAGATTGACCATTTGGCTTATTGGAATACATGTTAAAAGTATTATAAAGACAGGTTAGTGTGAGTGGTGTAACTTGATTTATTCTGTGTATTAAACTTCCCTTGGAGAATGGAATCAACCTAATGTGTACCATATTCTAAAGCTTTAGGGAACATGCAGCAGGTCAGTGCAGTTTTGAGAATCTCTTGCGCATCAGCAAGTTGCTTTATTAAACTTCCAATTTGTGTTTTAAGTTTCTTACCCATTGTGCATGGATCTACTTTATCCTCTGAGCTTAAAAATAAAAACTGCTCTTCAGTTGTATCTTCTCTAGCAGCAACATCTCTGATTTATTACCTACTAGCTCTTTGTACTGTAAGCATGTTTTTATAAGAATTTTTTTGGAAATTACATTAAAATAAAGTCTGCTTGGGGTTTTTTTCCTGCCTCAGTGGAAAGCAGTCTTGCAGTCTTTTCCCTGCTTAAAAAGATATGTATATATTTTTATAAGAGTAAGGAAAAATAATAGGAAGAGAAATAAGGTTGAAGTACTGTGCTTCAGGAAAAATTCTTTCCTGATCTTTGAATTTGTGTAAACCAGTTGCAAAAACCTACCTGGGATGTTGAATGCTCTTTCCTTTTGTAAGGATTCTGACTCTCGTCAGTTTATCACTTGTTCTTTCATCTGATATTTTTAGTTTATCTAGGGTAGGTTATGCTGCACAGAAAATCTATGCTGTGTGCTTTGAAGGAAGAAAAGGGAAAGGACTCGAGTTGGATTTTCATCAGGGGGAAGCATTGAGGTTGCTGTTTGAATACCAGTTGCTATTCCAGAACGGAGGAGAAGGGTGTGTTTTCCCTCATCCGCATTCTCTCAGATAGATAATATTAGAAATGGCCTGTTGGGCCACACCAGGGTAGTTTCTGTGGAATAACTTGTTTTAGTGGCAGAAGGTAGAGTGTTTGAAGTGAAAATAGGAGAACAGGCATCTGTAGACATGGTATAGATGCCTCATCCTTTTAGTATCCACTTAAATATGTGTCGTCCTTGGATTTGTCTAATAGCTCTCAAGTCTGCTGATACTGTCTCCCTCTACAGCAAGTTCCAGGGTGCTGTTGTGTAAAGCACTCGTGTTTTAAACCAAGTATCCCTTACTGTGTGGCAGGGTCAGGTTAATGATGGTTCTTTAGTCTGTGTACCGCTTTACTGATTATATAATTCAATCATATCCTCTCTTCTACTTTCTGTCCATGCTGAGAAGTCCTGGGCCCTTTAGTCTCTGCTTCGAAGGCCCCTTGGTCTTCACAGTTGCTGTTCTCTGAACCCTCTCTAGCCCCACTACATCTTTTCAGTTACAGGGACAAAACCTACAGCGTTCTAGCTGTGGATACACCAGGATTTGAGAGAGCAGCAAAGAGAGATGAACTGTCATCTTTTTTTATACCTGCCCTGCTGGCTGCTGTTGTATGTTGTCAGTGAAGATGCCGTGGCATTTCCCTATACTGGCTACCAGTTCTGACTCTCTAAAATATGCAAGTAATGTGCTCCTTTTCTTTTTTTTTTATTTTGCAGTTACCTGCATCTTATTTTCCATCTTCATTTGTCTGTTCAGGTTTAAGGTCCTGAGTTCCTACCAGTGTAGTACCTATCTCCCCAAAAGAGCTTAATGTTATTCACCTGGTTGGAGTGTCCACTGATGAATCCCCATTATGTAAAACCCGTCCCAGTGCTAGTGTGTCGTAAGCTGTGTTTCTGAGTGTTTTGGACAGTGGTCAATAAACCTTCTTATCCTTCAGCCTATAGAAAATCCTTTCTTTCAGTGCTGTAGCAATGTATTTTCTTAAATAGCTTTTGAGGTGAACACCTGTGGAAGTGTAAAGGAGAGTGGAATTTAATGTTCATTGTATTCCCTTTATTCATTTGCTGGTCGATACCCTGATAGAACACCAAGGGTTTGTGAAACAGCCGTTTCCCTCTATGAAAACTGTGCTGACTTTCTCAACAGATCATGCTTTACCGTATGTCAAATAATCTTTTTATTATAGGCTCTACTATTTCACGAACAAAATCTGATTTTTTTTTTTTTTTTTTTTTT
>VWZK01000811.1:0-29049 GCA_013396935.1 Baryphthengus martii | reverse complement strand
TTTTTTTTTTTGGGATGCATGTAGGGAGAGGAGGTCTTCTAGGAGGCGTCTTGCACCATCAACATACATACAAGCTTGCTTGCTGAGCAATTGTGTTGCAGTCTGTGCAGTAAACTCACTAACTCTATGCTGTGACATCTGTCTATGTCTGTCTTAACTTAAAAGCTGTTGGTTTTCTGATAGCTTTATTTTCTCTTTTGAGTAAGTGACTAAAGTTACCCTTGCAAGCTAGCTAGAATAATAGGTTGGCAATACCAGAAAGTGTATCTGGAGAAGAAAACACACAAAGCTGACTTGAGTCTCAGTGTACCTTTGTTGCAAACTCCTGATGCAAATGCATTATACTTCCATTGCTTATTGCACTTTCCATTTCAGAGAATTCACTTAGTTGTTTTGTATTGTTATGAAGAAACAGTAACTGCTGTCCCAGGAAGAGTGACTGAATGCTGTCTTCTAAGCTGAGGAGTCTAGCTTGAGTTGAGAGATAGGTCTAGACTTCGACCTCGATGAATAAAATAGTTTTGGTTTTGTTGGTGTTTTTTTATTTTTCCAATAGGAGGACTGGGAGGTAGTTGAGATGAGGCAACAAAAGGAATTATCTTTCTGTGTAGTAGGTGACTTAGTTGTAGAGTTGGTTATAACAGCTGTGAAGGGTGATAAAGGGATTGACAGTGACTGAATCATCTTAGAAGGAAGACCTGTTAGGCCTAATAGTGACCCAAGTATAAACTGTAGTTTATAGCTGCTGAAGCTCTTAACACCAAAGAAAGATCCTTTTTCTTGTCTCCTTTGAGAATGCTTATGAATGCATAAATGTGCACAAGGTGTGTGTACATGTATACAATTAATAGCAGTAGTTTTGACTTGTTTGTGTGTCCCCAGCCTTATTTGTTTTCACACGTGGTACACATGCTCACAAACAGCACCTCTGTCCCTTGTTTGTAAGTCTTCATTTGTCACATGGCTAAGCTCTTGCCAAAGAGTTTGGTAGAAGTAATTTCATGTAATTTCATGTCACTTGATGGATTCTGATGAGGAAGGAACCTTTAACAAACACTGTTTTACTTGAAAGCATGTAAGGTATACTGAGCTGTGTGTCTGAGATTTGCTGTTTACGCTGCAGTGTGCCCATACACATGTCCTCTACCTGTAACTGGTATGTAAACTGTGACGCTGCTTTCTGCAGTGAAAGGAAGAGACCTTCTTAAAAGTAAAGATGAGGGTGTGGGATTTCGGAAAAGCCTTATGCCACAATTCCCAAAGGTCGTAAAGTAATACTTAAGATGTTGATTTGATTTTGTGTGAAGTACAGAAAAATTAAATACAACAAAATGTGCAGTTGCATGAAAACTAAATGTGCAGAATCTTTGCAGGCTTGTAGGTAAAGAATTTGATTTAAAGGTTTTGTTTGTGTATATATAGAATCAAAAGAAGTGTGTCTGACATACATTCTTCTAATTTAAAATGACCCTATGTAATATTGACTTTTCAGGTACAGATTAGGTGGTATGGTATTACCAACTTTTAAGGAATGGATAGAAAAAACCTTTGGAGCAAGTCTGGAGCACAAAACTACCTCTAGAGTAAGTAAATAGCTGAACCAGTTCCTTTGAACATCAGTCTTGGTGATAATCAAGACCACACCGTTAAAGATGTTTCAGCTTTTGTCCTGAAGGTCACATTGCACATAATTGATTTAAATATAGTATATTAATACCTGATTTTTTTCAAAAATATTTTATGTAGAACTGCTACGTGAAACCTTCATTGACTTAACGTGACTTGTGGGTCCAGTTTAACTGGTAGGATTTCTTTTTATTGGAATGAGTTTCCAACACAGACTCTTTTGTCCTTGTTTGTAGATTGCTTTTCAAGATTGCAGAAAGTAGCGATGAAATGTTAGCCTGGGGAATCGTTTATGCAGCTTCAATGTTTTTTCATGATAATAAAGGCAGAAGATACAGTGAAGTTAAATTCTGCTGTGACTTCAGTGTGTTTAATGATCTCATTAAAGTGCTTATTTGACAGTAATCTTTGTAATTAAATGTCTGGGTGCTGAAAAATGGCTACCAGAATACTCAAGACTGAACTGAATATTTTCAGAGAAACAATACATTTGGAGTGTTCTGGGTTTTGTGAAGGATCCATATTTTTCTTTTTTTTTTTTTTATAAAAAAAGAGTAACTCATGTTAGAGTCAGGAGACCTGACTCCCTTAAGAATTATCCCTTTGAGGCTGCGGCTTCCTGACTAGCTAGCTGTTTGAGTAACGCTGGAAACAGGCTGTGCTTGTACAGTGACTGTAACAACCCTGCTTTGGTGACAGTCTTAGGCCATTTCTTGAGTGAGTTCAGGATGTATTTTTTTTTTTCTGAAACAGGTCGTCTCATAGGGTCTGAGAACCTGAATGGTTCTTCAGTCTTCTGTTAAATTCTATCATCTGCTGTAACTTGAGGACCTCCATCTGCCAACTTGCTGTGACCAGAGGTCCTGAGAACCATTGTTCCCTTTCTATATGCAGAGGAAGTACAGAATGAAGTAGAGTTGGAGGATGGGCAAGTTCTTGAATCATATCTTGATTCCACAGCATGTCTTGCAAACCATCTTTTCAGGGTATCTGCCAGCAATGGTGAATGCTTTCCTGTTACATTCTGATGATGTTCTTGAGATCTGAAATAGGCTGACTACCTTGGCACAGGATACAACTCCTTGGAGTCTCCAGTATATATCTGGACTTCTCATAGCTATTCTCATCCTGTAGTGCAGGTTCCCTTTTTTCATGTCTCTGTCGCAGTTTCTAGTTTATATTTCAGGTTGTCAAGCTGTATTGGTTTTTCGCCTTCTACTGTCATCAGGGCATGAAGATACTCAGTTATAGGAACACCAGTAGAAGAGTGATCTGTTTGTCTTTCCACTTCATCTCTTCCTACCTCTGTTGTATAAAACTGGGGGTTCCCTGTTGCATGCAACTTTTCTGTTATAATTAAGAACAGTAAATATACCTGCTTCTGTGTTGCTCAAGGCCTGATGACATTTTTCGTTTTTAGGCTAGAGTTGCTACAGACAGCAGTTTAGACCTAGTTCACGTAGACTTTAGTCTAGCCTGAGAGCACACAAACCTTAAAATATTTCGGTCACATAATAATAAATGTATATTTTTGCTTAGCATTGTATGTAAGATTTTTTTTATAGATGAATATTAACTTTTCAGTCTTGAAGATGAAAACTGAAGGATTAAAATACTTGTGGAAGAGAAATAAAAATCAAGATACTTAAGCATCTGCAAGGAATTGTTACAGCTTAAGTAGTGTCCCTCTTATGGGGAACAAAGATCTTCAACCACTTTGTGTTCAACTTGAAATGATATGAAATGTAGAAATCCATGAAGAAACCAAAACTTAAAACAGAAAATGTAAGCACAGCTAACAAGATGGTTTTTTGTGGTGGTTGTTTATTATTTTTTTTAAAAAAAAGTAGTGTAAAGATCTGTATTTGGTACCTATTTGTGTTTCTCCTGTTTCCCAAGTTTGTCAGAGCTCTGCTCTTTGGGTTAGCAAAGAGCACTGTGTGAATGTGCATTAATAGCAGAATAGTAAGTGTTACAGATCAGCAGTCTGAGACCTGACTTTCTCTGTGTTTATTGTGACTGGCCCCTAAAACTGTGATGTTTCAGAAGCAATGTGCCTCTCGGCTGTTTGTAGGTGACAAAGGAGGGAAAAGCTTTTTTCTCGGATGTCTGACACCTTAGTTCATGTAGTATAGTATTATCCTTAAAGCAAGTCAGAACATATCCTCTTCCAGAAGTCAAGTCATTGTTAAAACTATATTTTCATGAGGTTCTGTGTCCCACATGAAAACTCCAAACACTTGGCTATCCTTTTGAACCTCTAAATGTTGCTAGCTATCAGTTATGAATGTGTCTCATGCAGATACTGCTTTCTGAATTATCCCTGTAAGTACTCTCAATTCTACACAAATGTACGTAGTTTCTTGAACAGTGGACACTGGTAGGCAAGTTCCATCAACATGGATCTTTCAGCTACCTGAAATCTTTCCTCTTGAAGTTCAAATCTTCCCTTCTTCACCTCTCATGGTTTAGAGACTCAACCCATTCAGAATAAACTGCTGCTGTGGTGGCAGGTGGGAGGCTGTTAATCTCTATTTGCCTTGTTGTTGGCTTGGGAACTGGTGGTATCCTGTTGTTTTTATCTTAAGACGCATATTAGCAAAAAGTATCAGCTGTTCTGAAGGTTACATAGAGGCAACATAGACAAAACTCTGTTCCAGGAAGGAGAATTTGGATGGGTGAATGTACTTTTTATAGAAGGATGAAACTTTAAAAGGTGAAAGAAAGTGAATTCAGTTTTGCTGTTTTCTCTTTGTACTTGTCGAAGCGTAGACTAATCCTCTCAAAAAATAACTTCCGTTTCTTTGACTATGTGGAAGACTTTGTACAAAATACTTCTTGGTGGCAGGGCTGTAAGCAAGCTCTTTCTGGCATCGTTAAGAAGCCTGTAGTCTTTCCTGATAGCTTTATAACAAAATTGCAGGCGTGTTCTTCTGTGAGGAAAAGGTGATGTTGGTTAATTTGCCAGCAAGGCTTTTGTGACAGAAGTGTGAAAGCATTGCATTATGTTTTAACTAATTTTTGTGCAACTCCTAACATTTAAGAGTGTGTTTAAAATAAAAGGTGTGATAGTGAAAATACTTCAGTTTTCCTATTCTCAAACTGGAGAGACTTTTTCAACCAGAAATAAGATTCTTGATCAACATTTTCTTTCGTAATAGGAGTTGATGTTGAGAAGCTAGTTTTTAGTCATAAACCAAGCTTTATATATAACTAAAGAACTTCTTAATTAGAGGCCATGTAATAGCAGACATAATCCTTTAGCGATTACCCATAGAAAAGCATAAATGGATTTATTAGCTCCATTTTAAAAGAGGCTGGAGAAAAAATTGTTTGGTTTGATTGGTTGTTTTTGGTGTGTGTAGGTTTGTTTTGTTTTTTTTTTTTTTTAATCTTTGAAGCACTTAAAAGCATTACACTTAACATATTCAAAGATTTTTATTTTTTTTCTTGAACTGGATCCTGTGAGCAATCTTCATTCTCCAAGTAGATTTAAGAAGTTGACACATGAAGTATGTTTTTAGGTGCCTGACATCTAAAGCGGACTTTAGAAAAGATAATTCAGTGGTTAGGCCTGCACTTTGAGAAGCCATAAGAATACTATACAAGACATCTATCATAAGGACCTGAAAGAATGGATTGTTAGAAAACCTTAAGCAGATGTTCTCCCTCTGGACTTACAGAACCTCGATTCAATGCCAGTTGGTAAGCCAAAATGTCCAGTGTAGCTTCTTGGAAAGAACTTTGTTCCAAGATGTTGATCAGAATTCCTGGCTAGAGGCTTTCTGGAAACACCTACCTGTTTGTGACTGAACATGGATTTTATAAAGTCTCACATGTGAGATCTACGTAAAGTATGATAGTTGTGTCAGTTTTTTCTTGCTTTGGACTTCTGATTAGGCTTTGATCTCAGATGGGTTTAGTGTCACATACATGACAGGAGGAGAGGAAATGGGTTGGTAGAATGTGAACCGTAAGTAGAAGCATTTGCTTCTGGCTTGTGGCTTTAGTATGTGTTTCTCTGTATCGGAGGAGGAGTTTATAGTCAGAGTTTTTTTACTTTCGATCCCTAGCCTTTTATCAACAGAAGTCTCTAGTTCTGTCCCAGCAGCACTTTTTCTTAGATGTTGGAAAGTCTTTTTAAAGATTTACTTTGTTCTTTTGTTCAGTATGCGCTCATAAGCTAGTGCATTTCTCCAAATTTATCAGGAGGAAAAAGGTAAGAATGTGCTACTGAACTAAAACTTCCTGTATGCATCTAGTCAGCTGAGTACCAGGTAGGGCAAGTGGGATCAGTGACTGAAGATGAGACAGAGAACTGTATTTCTGATCTCGAATAGTTGTGTTTGCATCTCAGTGTTAACCTGTTGTTACTGTTTCTGTTGTACAGAAATGCTCGAAGAGTGAGCCTACCTGTAATGAACTTATTTTCTTGTATTGTAGGCATCTTTAAATATTAATGACGTACCTCCATCCATAGTAAATGAAGAATTTCTTCAGGATCTTAGAGCCACTAAAATCTCATATTCGCAGGATGCAGAAGATAGGGTATTCAGAGCTCATGGTAAGAGAACTTCATTTATGTAACTGTGCTGCCTTTGATGCTCACTTGTTTGAACTTGTTGACTTATTGTTTGTGTTTCAGGTCACTGCCTACATGAGATATTTGTACTCAGGGAAGGAATGTTTAAGCGAATTCCTGATATAATTGTATGGCCTGGTAAGCTTTAATTGTCTTATTCTTCTTTCTGATCTGGGAGGCTGCTATTTACTAAACTCCTGTGCTTTCTTGTTGTGGGGAGGCTGTCTCTTGGTACACTGACTTTACTTGTCTTTACAGAAACTGAAGGAATTTTCTCATTAATGGTAATTGTGATTGTTTAACATCTGGATTGCAGGTTGAGTGTGAAATCCCATCATTTTGTAAGGAAGTCAAATTTATTATTAAATCTAGCTGAAGTTTCTGTTGACAGCTGAATTAATGACTTAAGTAACCACAACGTAATTTGAACTTGTATGTTCACCAAGAATAGTTATCTAAATGGCAGTCTAAATCTTGTTTTTTAAAGGAGTACATGAAGGTGGAAGGATAGTAAAATGTTTCTGTTAAAGAACTTTGTTTTATGACATGCTGTACTTGAAAAAAAAAAACAAACCCAACACCTGTAACTCCCATCAGAACACTTTATAAAGGATCATTGACTGAAGAAAGAGCAGTGCAATCTGAGTACAGACCAGGCTCACTTTAAATAGAGTAATAGCTAATGCTGTTGTAGATAATATGTAGCAGAAACTATTCTTGCTTCTGTCTAGTAGAGGGATGCAGATGCTTAAACTGATATGACTGTATTTGCACACTTCAGTCAAGTAGAAAATTCACACAAGTTCCTCTGGTCACTGGGAACTACTTTCCATCTGCCATTCTTCAGTAGTTAACCAAAAAGTCATTTGATCTAAGGACCTGTCATTTTCTATTCAGCTGTATAAATCCAAGTATTTCTTTACTTTTTATAATTCTTTCTAATACTTTGATAGTTGCACTGCATTAGAAACTCCAAAGTTTCTGGTAAGAACTGAGTCTTAGCCCGGTTTTGATTCCTTTATTTAGGGGGGGGTGTGTGGAATCACATATGGAAGGCATAAAAAGAGACACTATAAGATGCATCTCATGACTTGAGAACAGGTACTGACATGGCAGCACTGGTGCCTATGAGCACTTGCCACAGCATTATTTTGTGCAGCTCCAAAAAACTGAAATGACGTGATTGACTACCTTTGTTTAAAGCTGCTCTGTATGGCAAGAGCAAAGTAGCCAGAGTTCGTAAGCCTGTTGATTCAGTCCTACTCATTCTCTGCTCTTTGTGTGAACTCATGTATGCACTGTATTGAATCTCTCTTTTTGATCCTTTTTCCTTGCCTATGCACAAGCATTTCTGCTTCCCTCTTTGACCAGATAAGAAATGCGTTCTGAAAAGTAAACTTCACAAACAACTCTACTTTTGAAACCGAATGTCAGCCAGGAAGAAAAAGATATGTTGTTCAGCTCTCAGAAGAGACTTATGTCTCAAGTGAAATAAATTGGACAGTCTATTTTCAGTAGAAACTTTAAACGTGATTTGTTTTCCCAGATACCTAGATTAATGGTTAACTGCTTGGTAGCCTGTCTTGCCCTTAGAATTTGCAGGAGGTCTCAGTCCGTGAGTAGGGCAGGAGACTAAGGCAGTAGTTCTTCAAATGTGGAGTTGTTTCAGGTCTAAACTTTACTCTGGAACTCTGATTCTTCTGAGTCCAGCTCTTATTTAGTACCCATCTCTTAGAAATGTCTTCCTTGCTGATGTCAGGAAAGGAGATGCTGTTTATTCAGATTGCAGTATTTAGTACTAAGCACAAATTCTGTATTTTAACTGTTTGGACTTTTTTAGTGTGCCATGAAGACGTAGTTAAAATTGTGGAGTTAGCCTGCAAGCACAATCTCTGCATAATACCATTTGGTGGTAAGTGTTACAAAAATCTCTGCTCTGTTTAACATTGCTAGTGAAAAGGTATTCTACTTGAATTCAATTTAAATATGTGATCTTAATAATATATTGTGCAAATATTTCGGTAGGGTTTTTTGTAGTATTTCAGTATGGTCTTATTTTTTTATGATCTTGCAGTATTAAAAGCTGTTATATTCAATTTAGTGGAAGTCATTAAAAGCATGTTAACACCTTGAATATGGAATGTACAAGAGGAGCTGAAATCTTCCTCTGCTTTGCAAGTCTTCTAGGAAATAAGTTGAGAAATTCAAACATCTGTGCTGGAGGTATCATGTTTTTGGGTGCATTGCTTGTGCTCTGTTCCCACAAACGTGTATAAATTAGGTTTATAACTGAGCTTGTCACTTGAAGCCAGTACCAAACTACTGGAGCTAGTTAAAATGCTCTCATTGTTGCCAGATGCGTCTGGAGAGCTGTAAGACTGCTGCAAGTCACCCTTGGTAACAGTAAACTGGTTATAGCTGAAAGCACCAGTATTGACTGTCTTGTTCGCTGACCAGGATACAGAAGGATCTTCAGATTGTTTTCAGTGTCTGTTTATACGGAACTACAGTCAACTTCTGAGGTTATTACTGTAGGGGTTGGTATTTAAGAAAAATGCCTCCTTTCCTATCCTTGGAAACAGAGATGATGGGCTTTAATGTTCTTGAAGTGTGTTATTGGCACCGTCTCTGTACTTGCCATTGGTTGTTCTGCTAGCTTCATGTGCGAGTCTCTTGCACCGTAGTCTCTCTTATCCCATGGCTTTTGTAGTCTTTGAGAAGCCAAAGACTTCTTGGAGGCTCTTCTGTGACATCCTTTAAAGATACATTAGAAAACTCCAGAGAAGTTTAACATTTGGCTTTAAGGATTTCTTTTGATAGTTATACCCTTTCAGTTTATTTCTCGCTTCCAGGTAAGTATTGCATTCCCACATTAGGTAGACTTCTTAAGCCAACTTCCTATGTAGAAGTGTAGTGGCTTCCATACTGATCTCAGAAGAGTATAGAGAAACCATAACTCTCTCTGCTTCTTGGATGGCTCTGTTTAAGTTCCTTGTTTTAAAAGTCTATTCTTAACAGTACTTAACAGTAGTAATAGAGATGCTTGCAGAATTTCATCATCTGTTATTTATTGAGCACTGTTAAAACATCGTCAGCTCCAATGATGCCTTGATTTTGTGAAACCCAGTTTCGGAGAAGGGATAGCCTTAAAAGGCTGATTGCTAGCCTCAATTAGTGAACTTTAGTCATCTTTTATTAAGTTTGATATCAGAAAGGAGGGAGAGGGGGATGTTATGTGAAGAAAAGCTACCTGAGAATTTTGTGATCACAATGTCACTCCCATTTATGCAGGAGGGACGAGTGTCTCTAGTGCCCTTGAATGTCCTGAAGAAGAAAAAAGAACGATTGTCTCACTGGATACATCACAAATGGTACGTCTCAATTTTTGATATTTTTTGTTAAATTATCCCAGAGTTACCTTGAGTAGTGAAGACTAGAGAATGACCTTTCTTTGCAAGAATAAAGTAGGGCTGGAAGTATTAATCTGTATTGTGCATGATTAAATTGGTACTCCTTCAGTTTAAGTTATATTTTGCTGATACTAGCCCTGTACTACTTCATATGACATGTATGTATTAAGAAAAAATAATCGCTGTTAAGCCTTCTTACAGCAGCTTTAATTGAAAATCAGAGTAAACTACTGTTCTTCTATATTGGAACTTCTATCTGAGGTTAAATGAAAAGCTAGGAGGAAGTTACTTTGTTGTGAATTGCAGTAGTTTTTGCCAGCTTAAAAATATTTAAAGCAAAGGTTGGTAAGGTGACCTCATATCTACAAATCAAATGGGAAAAAAATCCAGAAAGGATTTTTCTGTAGATAATATCCTGAGAATGTGACTTTGTGGAAGTCTAGAAATGAATTTCTGTAAAATTTAGTGCTTGTTTTCATCTTTCCGTTATGAAGGAGCCTTGTACTTTCAAAATGTTAGTGTTACGACTACATAGTAGAGAGATGCTTTAGAAACAGCTCTCTCTTTGATGTGAGGTACTACTGCCTCTGAGCACCTGCTGAGCTTAATTCCCTTAGCCGCCTTGGAGTTCAAACCTGGGGTTTGTCTGTTTTCTCTGCTCAGCGGTGCTTTAGTTAAGCTTGCTTCTCTGTGTCTGACTTCAAAGTGATCTTTTCTGCAGAGGTAGTAACTGCCTATTGAAGGAAACTTTTTGGGTGTCCCTGCAGAGTGATATCCATAGAGTACAATAGTGACTCAGGCCTCCAGTTGAACCTATTGATTCATAGCCCATAGATCAGCCTCTGACTGGTTTGGGGGTGAAAAAGCAATGTGATTAACTGCTATTACGCTTCTGTGTCAGCTAGTCTCTAAGTACACACCAAGGCAGAAAACAGACCGTTTTCTTGTGTCTTTACAAGAATTAGCTGACAGTCATTAATCATTAATGACGAGGGAAACTAAGGAAATTAAGGTGAAAAGAAGCCTTGTCAGAGTTAAAACCTGGATGTTTCAGAGCACTTAAGGTGGCTGGTTAAGCTTTATTATTTTAATAGACACTTAATGGGTATTCATCTTATATGTAGGGTCTGTATTGCATAAAACCTGATTTACATAGGCATCTTAGATCAGTTCAGCAGTTTATGTTGAAACTGAAGGTGTCTGAAAGGAGCTGAAATAGCTGACTTTGAGTAGTTAGCTCAGATGTGAGGGGAGACAAATGCTTTAAAGCATAGTTTAAGTTGGACTGCAATATGTCCACATTTCTGTCTTTTGAAAAATCAAGGAAAAGGGAAGTTGGAGCTGTTATCTTCTCTAATTTAGTGTATTAATATTCTATAGAGAACAAAGTAGAAGCTGAAGCTTCTATGATGTCCTTACTATAAATAAAGCTAAAACCGTATTTGTTGTTTCTCCTTCATGTAGATTACCCTCATTGACAATCATGCTTAGTGTTCCATGTAACTTGTAGTATTTACTACTTCTCATGTTTAGTAGAATACACTAATGGGACAGTGAGTGTTTCATCAGATAAAATGATATAATCCTTCCAAGTAGCTTAAATTTCTGAAGTACATACATACTCTGACATCCTGTAGTATATATTGCTCCTACCTTACTGTGTCAAAATCCAAAATCTGAACTGGAATAATTGAATGCACTGTTTGACCCATGGAGTATATTTAAGAATGCTCTTCTTGGCTTATACTTGATGTCTAGATAGTCAGTCAGATGCTTTCACTCATGTTGATTGTGAAAATCACTGTATTGCTTACCTTTTGTAAGGGTTTTGACTTAATTATTTCTGGCTGTTCTGCATTGTTCCTATAAACAGTCCTTGTATAAATCACTCTTACAGCGGTGACTTCATAAATTATAAACTCTTTTGTAGCTCTATTGAGGGAGTGAGGAGACTCAGCTTCCACTGCTGTAATAACTGCAGTTGTATTAATAGTAAATTGTATGACCAAGCATGTTGATCCTGTAGCATTAGGGAAGGAAATAAACAAAAAACTTTAACATTGATTCTTAGTTGTGATTTGGCTTTTCAACAGAATCGGATTCTCTGGATAGACGAGAAAAACTTAACAGCTTGTGTAGAAGCTGGCATTGTTGGACAAGATCTGGAAAAACAGGTATTTTTTTGTCAAGCATCTAGTATTTCTCCATATTTTTCTTAGATGTTTCTCGTGTTTTGTTGAAATCATTGAATTATAGCTTGATTCTTGTGTATCTTCATGCAGACTGTGGTAAGCACTATGTGCATGACTGTAAAACACTGCATTGAATGCTGCATTTGAACAATTTTTTCCTTTTTAGCTGAAGCCACAAAATGCAATTACTGAAATAAGTTGACAATTCATAGGATGTAATCCTTTGCTTTCTGTTTCAAACTGTAACGACGCCCTTGTGGTTGCAAGGTGTGACTTTTGGTACCAGTTATCAGGAAAAGTTCAAATTGTCATTGTGATGCATGTTTTAGTCATTTTGGCCAGAGGTAGTTCCCTGAAAGGTTAGAGCATATAAAAAAAATTTGTTATTGATGCTGCTGCCTAAGGCCAACTACAGAAGAGTAGCAGAAAGGATGGAGACTTGCCCAAAACAAGTCCAGTGGAAGACTAAATTGCCTTCATTTAAGTGACCTCTAGTGGCTTTTAATTGCAGTTTCTCAGACAAGCCTCAGCACCCTTTTCAGGATCGATCTTGGTGCTCCTCTGTTTCAACCAAGTTGTCAATGTTTGTTACTGTTCCTCAGGATGTTCAGTTTTGCTTATCTAAAAAAAATATAGTCTACAATTTATTTCATAGCTAAATGTTGTCCAACATTTTCCCTGTGCCTAAATGCACCTCACAAATACGCAGAGATTTGAAGGGCTTTTTGAAAGTTGTTTTTAGGCCTCTTTTTAGAAGAAAACTTGTCATGCTTGACTAACAGAGCTGTTAGAGGCAAGAAAGGCTTTTTCATCACTTATTTTCCCTTTCATCATTTGATGTGATATTTCAACATTTCCAGATGTGTTACTTTCAAGCTTAGAACTAACTGTGAAGAGAATATTCACTTTGTTTAAATGACATTTTTCTAGGGTAATAGTTTGATATTTCATTACTGTCTCCTTTAAATGCCACTACTCTTCCTTTTGCTCAGACTAAGGGACAATATTCCCTTGCTGCTCATAGTTCTTATGAGCTGAAACACTACTGATGCAGTTGTTCATTTTGATCCAAAGGAAGACCTTATATCTGAGAAAAGTTAGACTGTAAGTGTTATAATGAGGTGTTCAAAATCCATGTACACTTCACACACTTGTCTGTCCAAGCTAGTGACTCGTGTGATTAAGACATTATTTTCTGTGGGATGAGAACTCTGCATATTAGTGGGTTCTATACAGAAGCCTCAAGTTACTACTTTTTGTCAGAAGAGTATGCAATAATAGCTGATGGATGAGAACTAAAGATGACAAAAGCATAATGAAGATATTACGAAAAATAATATCAACTGTTGTTCTAAGTTATCAGTGAGGATGTGACTCTGTAGGAAAAAAAACTAGTGCATGCTTGTATTTTCTGGCTGAGGCAGTCTCTTGCATCTGCCAAGTGTCATCCTGCCCTTGTCTTGTAAGTGCTCTTAGCACGTGCTGTTCATACAACGGGATTCGAGGACTTCAGACCGAGTGTTTGGTGTGTGCAGTCAGTTACAAATCTTCAGAAGCATGGTCGTCTGCTGTGCTTGTGTTTACACAACCTGTAGAAAATGTTAATTTGTGACTAAAGCAAATTTTTTTGTCGTCTTGGGGAACGAGGAGGGTGCAGGTTCCAACCCTTACCTAATATATGACCAGTAAGCATAAAAAGCCTCAAGCTCCTCTGATCTGAGAGGACGATGAGCTAGAAGAATCGCCATAGACATTACACAGGAGTGACTTTCGGTCACGTAAGTTAGAACTGCTTTGTACAACAGAACATAGTGAATGATCCACAATATCTGGCGTACTGGAATACCCACGTCCGACTGCATTGTTTTCAGTTGGTCAGTGCAAATTGATCATCTCCAGAGCACTAACACAGTTATCACTTAATGTGAGACTATTGGGTCTTTAATTCTTCCTGTTCGACAGCGTTGGTTGTGTGATTCTGAGGGCAGCCAATCAACCTTAGGTGCTGTGCAGATGGCAAAGCCGAGCTAATGCAGAAAAACGAGAAACAAGCGACTACTTAATGTACAGGGATGCATGACCTGCATCACAAATAGTTGACAGCGTTGCATGCAGGAAGCCCAACCAGATGGCTGTGTATTATAACATATCACTCCTTGAGAGAATTAAGTACAGGCAATTTGCTCACATTTTCTGCAGACCTGCTGCATATCACATTCAGATAGAAAGAACATGAGATGACGTGCCTTATGTATTGGCAGCATTTGTGCAAAGTTGGCAGTTATAATTTTTTTTCCTATAGGTATTTGAATTCGCACCTTCCTACGAACAATTGCGGTATTAGTTGTAAAAGATGGGGAGGAGTAGTGTAGGTTGATATGTAGCACAGAATATGCACAGTAGAAGCGGAATCAATTTGCATTTCATTTACACAAAGACCAAACTCATGCCTGAATAAATGGATGTGTGGTGAGGATACTTTTTAAAAAAGAAATAGTATATGTATATAGTGTAATAGTACCAGCACAATACTGAGTACTATAGTACAATAGTACTATTATGGTGTATGTGTTGAGACCTGGAATACTAAGCAAATGTTGACTCTATAGAATATTATTTTTATTTTCCTTTCTTTAGCTTGCTGAAAGTGGTTTCTGTACAGGCCATGAACCAGACTCCATGGAGTTCAGTTCATTAGGAGGATGGGTAGCAACACGAGCATCAGGCATGAAAAAAAACATCTATGGCAACATCGAGGATCTGGTAAGTAGTTCTAATTCTTCTTCTAATTAGTTATTTTGTTTGGAGACTCATAACGACACACAGTGATACAGAAAAGGGATAATAAATTGTGGTTCTCAAGTTTTGTCATCAAATCTTGACTGAAATGCTTGTTTGCTTGCTTTTAGTATTAATACTAATAATCCTTATCACTGATCTAAAAGATAATTCCATGTTGGTACTGGCTAATTAAAAAGTTTTTACCCTGTCTTAACTCGGATGCCTTCTTCCACGGTTTTGTGCTCTCTATTAGTCCAGTAATAATAATCCTGTCAAAATTCTAGGGTGATCTCAAATGGCCCATCTTCTGTCCTACCTGTGGTGTGTTCCTGAAGTTGTCTAGTTGGATCCTCTGACAGCAAGCTAGCCCTTTCCACTTTCCTAACTCCCTCTAAGCTAGTAGTTTTTTCAATTGAGTGAGCTGATCTAATTGACCACGTGAATGCACAATGGTGAAATCTAGTGCCACCACATGGTCTGCAGGAACCCTTAGGAAGGAAGCAATGAACTGGGAATGGCAGTATTTTACTTCTGAATCTGTTTTAAGCATTAAAAGGGTTCATCTTTTATATTAACTCAGGTTAATTTTTTTTAAAAGCATACTTTTTGATATAAATATCTGCCTTTTCTGTTGTAGCATATGTTTTGAAATTAAATCATTGTTCAGCCATTGCCTGCCATTTTGCTTCAAACTTGCAGCTTCCTCTTGTAGTTTATATAATGGCCCTTCCACGTGAGTGTTTTCGTTCACTCCTGCAGCAGACTCCAGGCAATGTATCTCCAGGATTTTTTGTCGGCTCATGGTTCAGACACGTTTGTTATGTGCGCAGACGTGAGACGTTACTATCAGTGACTAAGCTTGACAGGAACTACAGAGCTTTTATTCAGTGGCCCTGACTGAACTAAAACTACTAGCACTTTACAAAGTGTCATCTGTCCTCTACTGCCTGAAGTGTTACGAATGGTACAGCTTTGCTTTTACTGGGAGATGTGAAGCAGAAGGCTTTTCTATTATGGAAGCATAACTTCAGGCTAAAACAGTTTCTGAAATTTTCATTAGGCGGGAATAGAATTGAAAATTGACTCAGAACAGTTCATGAGTTTCAAAATGGCACAGTGAGAAAGTTTCAGGGAAGTGTTTACCTTCTGAGGAAACTTTATATCTAGAAATGGTGTGTTATATAAGCTGCCTAAACTCCATTTATTGCAGAATCAACAGTTCATAAAATATATATAGTAAAATTCTTGAACTCAGAGCAGGATGAAAATTACTTAGAAAATCACTTCGCTATCTGTGCTTGAAAGTGTTAAAGCCATTAGTTGAAATCCAGTAATTCTACTTCATTTAAAGGCTTCACTAAAAAAACACCCAAGCACCACCCCTTCCTTGGTATAAAGCAATGTAGATTTAATATCGATAATCTGTTTCACAAAGTTTACTTCTGTTTTTCCTCCTAATAAAAATACTTCTGTAGCAACCAATGAGTGAATTAGTTTTAGCGAGCAACAGTTCTAAAGCAAAATTTAAGCAAAACTTAAATCCTCACTTTTCCTCTGAAGTGCTATGTATATTCCGGATTAAAATCCTAGTATTCATAAAGTAGTCTACACTGAGACACAAAGTAGTTTTAACTGGTATTGCCTGCATGTAGCCAACAGCTGATTTGATTTGGCATAGAACTGGAAGCAGTCTGTCCTATGAGCATACGATGCTGTGTTAGAAATCACTGTTGGTAACAATCTTGAGGTTATCCCAAAAGTTCTTGGGGCAGCCTACAGAATGTCTGAAATCCATGAAGCTGAACTGTATCAAGCTTAAATACACATTTTGTAAAAATGCTTAATGCTACTAATTGTAGTCATTGCCTGTTGTTTAAACAGGTGATTCATATAAAAATGGTAACTCCTAGAGGAATCGTAGAAAAAAACTGTCAAGTACCTCGCATGTCAACAGGACCGGACATCCATCACTTCATTATGGGATCTGAAGGTATAAAGAGTAATTTCACATAACTGCATCTTAATTTAACTTCTGTAATGGCTTGATGATTTGAGCATCCTTAATGCTGTGGCTTAATGTATTTAAGGGTGACGTGAAGGCATTAATTGCTTTTATTAGGATAATACATTAGAGACTTTAATTAGGACTGTGAAGTTCAGCAACTCTGAACAGCGCTTTAAACAGTTCTGTGGGGTTAGCTAACAAGTCTAATAGCAAGCGTCACGATCTAGAGGATATTTACCATGTAAGTGGTCAGGAATAAATCGCCTACTACTGCAGTACTGAATTTTTGGATTATCTAAATTGACAAAATCCTGGTAAACAGTTGTTAAGTTGGGTAATTTGCAAGAAGTACATCTTGCAATGCTTTTCTTCTTTGTTGGTTTTTTCTTTTTTCCCTAAAGGAACTCTGGGAGTGGTTACTGAAGTTACGATAAAGATTCGCCCAATCCCTGAGTACCAGAAGTATGGCTCTGTGGTCTTCCCCAACTTTGAACGAGGGGTGGCTTGCTTACGGGAAGTGGCCAAGCAGGTAAAGAAAAGCTGGATGTTGACTTCACTCAAGAACACAGATTCTAGCACGAGGATGTGCTGGTACTCTAGTGTTTCTGGCAATTGATAACCAAGGGTTTGAGATATGAACCTTATGTATGTATGTGGCTCATGAGGCTTTTGGAAATTATTCAGCTGAGGATTGAGCATGTTCTGAATCTGTTTGAGCCAAAATGTGGACGTGCCTCTTGTTGGCTTTTTTCAGTAGGAATTATTTGCAAAGCCAAATTTTCTGTGCTGAGACATGCATCTCCTGCAATGGGGAGCTTTATTCTCAGATTAATTCAGGACTATGCAAAAGGGACCGATATTGAAAAAATGAAGCTGAAGCATACAAGTAAAAGGCAGTTGAATTATGTCTCTGAAGGGACAAAGGGACAAAAGCCATGCAATGGAAGGTTATGGCCTGCATTTAGAAAACACACTTCCTGAAGCACAGTGACATGGTCAGGTGAGCTGGGTACTCTGAGGTGGAATTGTGCTTACGCTGTGGTATTTAGAGCTTTCTAAATAGTGTGGTCAGATTGTTTCAGGTCGTAAAACTTAGACATGGATATCCAAGTTCTGTAATGCTTTTTCTCGTGGCTGTGCTTATAAGCAAATCTTACACTGGCTGACCTCTTTCTTCACTATCTTAGATTAACTTTTCTTTGGTCTGTGCAAGACTAATCAAATAATTCTTACAAATGGTGGAATATACCCTGAATTGGGGAAGTAATTTCAGAAATGTTTTTGTTAATGCCAAACTAAACAGAGCTTTAGATTTTTTTTTTCACCTCTTCTATTGTTCTGCTGCTAGTGCTTGTTCTTCTTGTTAAAAGTACCAAAGCAGACCGTTTGGGGATGTCATATGGCTGATCAACATGTTAAGACAATTAAGGAACTATTGTCTTTTCCCTAGCTATGGGCTTAGAAGATGGAAAAAAAAAAGGCACTATTAGCAACTTAACTGTTGCTCCATTTCTAACCTTCTGTCGCTGCTGTTTCATCACCTACTTGAGCTGGAACTACTTATCCCTCTCTTCTGTTGTCCCTCGCATCAGTCTTGGTAGTAGTTACAATGACTGCTATCTGAAAAGCTGTTTCTTGTCTCTATTGATCTGCTTTATTATAAGAATAACCAACCTGCAGGTTGTGGGTGGATTAGTCTCATTCAACCTTCTGTCAGCCTGCCTGGTGAGCTGTCTTAGTTCTCTGTGGCCTTTATTCCTACCGTGTGACCAAATACACATGAATGATGATGAAGGGTGGATATGTCAAATCTGAGTAATAGAGGAGTACTTCCATATCCATGTGATTGGACAAAGACTAGTCTAAAATTCAGGCTGTCATATTCCTCTGGCCATGTCAAATGTTTCAGCATGAGTGAACGTGGCCATCAGATTACATGATCTAGGCATACATATGACCACAAGGATGTTTAATTGAAGGCAGCTCTTATTACTGGTTTTCAGAGTTCTGTAGAGTGCAGAATCTAGATTGAATCCAGCTATGGATTTTAATTGCAGTCTGATGGCAGAGCATTGATATACTGGGTCTAGCTAGAATGGAGTTAATTTTCTTCATAGAAGCCTTTGTGGTGCTGTGTTTCGTTCTTGGTGACCAAAACTATGTTAAGGCACCAGTGTTTTAGTTATTGCTGAACAGTGTGTACAGTGTCAAGGCTTTCTGCATTTCTTGATTTCCTCCCACCAGCCCAGCAAGTAAGTTGAGAACAGACAAGAGGCTTGTGGGGAATGCACTTGGGACAGCTGACCCAAACTGACCAAAGGGATGTTCCATGCCATATAACATCACAGTCAGAAATAAAGCTTGAAGGGAAAGTTTTCCAGGGGTTACCATTGCTTGAGGACTAGCTGGATATTTGTCAGCTGGTGATAACTGATTGCTTTTTGCATCACATTTTGGTGTTTGGCTTTTTCCCCCCTTTTGTTTATCAAGCTGTCTTCATCTCAGTTCATGAGGTTTGCTACTTTGGCCCTTCTGATTTTCTTCCTAGTCCCACTGCAGGGGAGTCAGTGATCAGCTGTGTAGGGCTTAACTGCCTGCCAGGGTTAACCCACAACAGTTAGACTTTTTCAATGGATTTGTAATGCATATGTATCTTTGATTACATAGCAACATAGGCTCAATATTCTAATCAAGTATGGTATCTGTAGTGCATATGGCAATTTAGAAAAGCACTCAATACTTGAAGATAAAAAAATCTTTGGACTTGAGGTTAAACTGAAAATTGTGAATGTGTTTTATCTAGGCATACCTACTAGGTGTTGCTACTCAAGTGAAAACAAGCTTACTTGCCTCTTTTCAATGATGATGGTGGCCATAGGTATCCAATAGTGAAGTGTACTTTCTTGTATGCTGTTTTAAAATGAAAATTTGATTGTTGTGAATTTCAGCAAAACTGTATACCTAATCTTTTTATCCTTCCTCCCTCTCATTCCCCTAACTTTGCCCCTAAGAGATGTGCTCCTGCATCAATTCGCCTTGTCGACAATGCACAGTTTCAGTTTGGTAAGTATATTGGTCTTGGACAAATGTACTTCCGAGGGTTTTGATTTATTAGGAGCTTGTCTGGTTTAGGTGTAATTCTTTTGCTCAGAACTAGACAAAGAAGGCAATGAACTTGAAGTTCAGATTCCAGATAGTGTCCAAATACGTACTTTCACAACAGAGCCTGTCTTTGTCTCTAGGGAAAATGTTATCAACTACAATAGTCAATAAGGAGCCACACTCTGCATATAAACACATAAGATTTTTGTTTTTTCACTAGCTTTCTGTTCTTGTACTTGTTCTTGTACTCTGCTTGAGGGTTTAAAATTCTGGAGACATGTCCTCTATTTTGCTGTAAATGAGAGATGATAGTTTTGCAATTTAGTACTTGAAACTTTTTGCTGAGACTACTAATGAGAAGTTGGGTATGGAAAAAAAAGTAGGTACCTTACTTTGGAGGTAAGTTGATTCCTTTAAATTTCATAAAAGCATCACAAGTGGTATACAGATACCTTAGAAGTAACACAGTTTTTGAAAATATTCTGATGTGGCAATGATTGTTTGCGTGACAGAGAGGCAATGACTTGCTTGTCCAAAGTGAGCTGTTTATCTTTAAACAGTTGTAGTAGATGCCATAACTGTGTGCAAATAGAACTCAACTGTAGACTTTAAGTATAGAAAGTCAGTGAAGCTACTAGAAGATTACTGAACACACAGGTTTTATGAAATTTCAACTAGTTTGAATACGTAGATAGGACAATGTTAGACCTGCAGAGCAATCATTTTTGAGCAATTACTAGGGAAAGCTGTCACTTTAAACTGCCAAAACTGGCAAAAGGTATCTTCTGACTCAAGACGCTCCTGAAGAGAACCCTAAGTTCTGCTACCCAAAAGCTAATAGTTCACAGAACTTGAAGGTGTTACTGAGACCATGCTATTTTGATAAAATATAAAGATGAAAATGTGAAATGACTGACCTTGAAAACTTTCCAACTCAAGCCATTCTATGAACAAGTTAGGATTTCTGAAACTTTTTAGATAGAAGCCTCAGTGATGAATCTTGGTTTCAAATGGCATTAATATGATGGTGTTGAGGAAGTTGAATTTTTGTTTATCAGACCAAGGAAACCAGGATTTGTAAGACCTGGTGACAGCCCAACAAACCTTGCTGCTTGCTTTGGTCAGTTTTTTTGTGTTACACTATTTTTCAGACATGTACAACAGTAGGCAGATATATTTTTCTTATGTTTGGGAAGAAGTTTGACCAATTACAAGCTTTAAACCAATCACTGAATAAATCATTCTTCTACTTTCTAGCTTTAATCTGAGATTGCAGTTTATACGGTCACCTGCAAACCGTAGGTTCAGGTGTGTCAATAGCAATTTTTCTTGTAGTTAAGTAAGCTTAAATCCAATAGTTTAATAAATTCATGTCCTTTTGTTATCTGGTGTACTTTTGTGTGCTTGGAGGTGTACTCCTTGGGGTTTATTTGTGTCTTCAAGGAGCGTCTCTCTTTACTGAAGAGGGAAGGAGTAACCAATTGCTGAAGTTCATGCTTTATTCAGGAGGAAATACTATGTGAAATCTTTTAGGAGGAGGTATCACATAAATGATGCACAACTTCTCTATGAATTGGACTCACAGCATGCAGGCCAGATGCAAGGCTTGATGCAGTAAGGGGAGTTCAGAAGTTGCTTGTGTCTAAGAACAATGGAACAAAGAATAAAAGACTTCTGTCTCAAACACGGTCCTGAGGCAGAGGTGTTAATTTAACAGCCTGCAAGACACCATTTACATCCTGGTTATTTTAGTTCCCCATATATGATTAAGGAAGCATTACTAGCTCTAAGTAGAAAATTTTGCGTAAATGACATAACCATTAGTGGAAAAATTGCTTACCTCTGAAGCTGTACTAGTTTTGGTTATTGATTTTGGTGCTTTTTTGCATAACTTAAAAAAAGGTCACTGATTTTTGCCTGATTTTACACTACAAAACTACACTAGTTTTGTAGTGTAAAAACTAATAAAGCATTCTTTTTAAAATCTTCCATGTGCCGTACACTTGTGAAGATCTAAACTAGGGTAGCCTTAAAGTGTCAAATGAAATATTTGTGCACAGTGGTATGTATGCCTTTAAAAACAGACAAAAGACCAACCACAAAAAAACCCCAGTCAAACTAACCACAAAATCCACAAAACAACCTTTCCCTAAATCACCTCGAATGAGCAGAGAGAAGTCTCTTTAATGATGATAATCCAAGTGCTCCAAATGATGCTTGCAACGTAGACTGCCCACCTGTTTCTTATTTGCCCAATGAAATAGGAATTTTAAGAGCACTGTTTGCCTTAACACACCTTTTTTCACTTTTTGCCGAAGGTCATGCTCTTAAACCACAAGTTGCTTCCATTTTTACATCATTTTTGGATGGACTGAAAAAATTCTACATCACAAAGGTAACTTTTGGAGTTTAATAGTGTTTGGTACTTTGCATGCTGTTCATAAAATTCAAGATTCTTTTCGCTCTACTGTCTCTAATGCAGCCGAGTTTGAGTGTAACAGTTCCTACATTGTAGTTTCAGTTAACTTGAGGTTCTCAAAGTGGCTTAATCCAGAATGAGATTGTTTGTTTGAGGAGTTACTCCATGAGAGATATTCTTACTGGTCATATCTGTAGATAAGATTGATGCACCTTGTCTAACAGTGAGTCAGTGACAGAGCAAGGCTGGAACCAGTTTATCTAGCTTGGAGACCACTGATCATCTGTTAATACTGATGGAGTGAGGTTAACACTGCTGTCTGTTCCTCTTCCCAGATTTTGCCAAAGTGTGATCTTGTTATTAGAGTGAACTAGAATTTTGGGAGAACTTCAAGATATTTGTCTCGAATTGCTCATATAATTTTTTTGGTTTGTGTTTTTTCTGGAATTCAGCCAATGAATGCCCTTTTTAAACTAGAATTATCTGGTGCTAAAACAATTTCATCTATGCTTTTGTATTAAATAATTTGTCTTATTATGGATTTTTGCTCAAAATTAATTTCTTCAAATATGGGTATTCAAATTTTTAAAATTGCATCATTCTGGATTTAGGTAACTGTTAGGATGTAAACATTCCTATCTGATAATATTGGATGTTTTTAAGGAGTGGACTTACTTGGGAGGCTGTGGCTAGTATTGATTTTGCTGGTTTTTGTTATGCTACAGAAGTAGAAAATGCCATGTATCTTGGGACTTCTTTTGCTAGGGAATCCCTGTTACATTTAGAGAGAGCCCAGAAATTTTGCCTTCCCTCTCTAATCCACTGTAGAGCGGGAACATCTAAAGTAGTAAAGGCTTTGGCAACAAGTTTTGCTGTCAGTTTAAAACAATCCTAGTCGGCAATAGGCTGCTTCTGTAACTGGAAACAGGCATCACTGCGTCTTGAGGTGATCTGTCACCAAGGGCTGCTGTTTGCCAATGCCAGTTCTTCCAGCTCTGTAGGAGAAAAAGAATGCTGAGAAATGAGAGATCCTGTGTAATGCTGATGAAGAGATTCCAGGTTGGTGACCAGTCTGGAGCTCTTTTATCAGGGCTCAGTCCCCTGGTGTGTATGAGCAACTGTTGCTTCAGAGACACTCCCAGCTGAGATGGGATGAAGGAGCAGCAAAAAGGGAAAATGTAATGACCCTGAGGGTGATACTGCAGGTGTTACTGGGACCAAGATACTCAAGTATCGTCTTACACTCACTTCATCTGTGAATTGCTCCCTGGAAAAAAAGAGGTAAACATCAGAATATGGAACACATCAGACTAACACTTCATTCTTTTATTGAATGCAGTAGACATTTAACTGATACCACTTAAGAGAACAGAGTCCTTCTGGTTTACTTCTCTGTGTAGTTTGGGTCTCATCACTGATAGATGAGATGAATGCTCTAGCTACTGTTTGTCTAATAGTTCACACTGTGCCTAGTTCCTCCAGTGCCTCAAAGAGAACTGTCAGTCGTTACCTGAGCATTACAGCCAAAAGATGGCAGAATTCATACACAATAAAATACAAGTGGTTCTAGAACAAAGGACTGTAGATAGCATCTTAATAGACCTTCATTCCTGTCCTTGGAGTTTATCACTGTAATAATAATATTTCTTTCTATGTTAGTTGTACTGGTTTTGTAGGGCTAATGGATAAGACAATCCTTTGCCCTGGGGAGGTATATTCTATTTTGCAGTAGTTTTCATGGTGCTGTGTGTTTTGGGGTGGTAGGATGCAATATCCTTTTCAGAAATACTGGTTTGGATGTCTCTGACTGGGACTCATCATACAGATTTGAGCTCATTGACTGGAGGATGGAGCCACCCCAAGATACTTTGTCTCTTTGCTGGTTTTTTGGACCCTCCTCGTGCCTTCAGTTAATTTCCAGTGCAGTTAAACTATGCAGTTAAGAGAATAATAAAAGGAATAGCAACCAACTGGGATTTTTCTCAGCATAGCTGTTGTGCATAAAGGATGAATTTGAATCTCTTGACTGTTAAAGTGTCTTCATATAACCTTGTTTGGTGCTTAAGTAATAAGTTACCACAAGCAGAGTAGAGTCTGGGAAAGATGAATGCAACTGGAATAGGAAAGGCTTTAAAAAAATAATCATTGGTCAATGTACGCTAAAAATACCTTATTCTAAATGATAAATTTTTACCCTTTTTAACTGTGGAGAAAGTTATTAAACTCCATTACAAACTTATATTCATCTCCATTCCATCTGAAATCTGCTTAGTAGTGGTAGCTCACTGGAACAAATTAATAAACAAAAAAATGTAGCAAATAAGACTCTTGCGTTTTGGACCAGTTGCAAAGATAAGACTTTTGATTGTCACTCCTGAAACAAAGCCAGCCAACCTCACTGCTTTACTATAAACCTTTAATAGTTTTCTCAGCATTTCCACTGGGATATGTTCCCTGCCACAAGTTTAGAAGCTATTTTCGTTACATAGTGCTTTTCCCAGCAGTGAGATTTTCTGTGACACACTGCTGATAGACCTGTTTTGAGAGCAGTGACATTTATGGACATCGTAGTCGTCATCTTGCTTTAGTACAGCAAGAGTTGATAGAATATAAATGTGTCTCTATTGCTTGGATCAGTCAAGACCTGTTCTTTCTTTAGCATAGGTAGACAGCTGTTATGTCTGCCCTGCTTTTTAACAGGAGAGAAAAGGTGACAGAGGTATCTCTTGTTACTTCAGCAGGCTTGTGAATATAAGCTTGATTGGTTTGGGAGTGAATTTCTGAAGATGTCTTTTTCCTAATCTTTTCTCATAGTTGCAGCAACACTTGCTAACCAGAGCACATGCTGTTTATTTGAAAAGTCAAAACTTGTTGCTTGTGTTCTACCACGCAGGTTATGATGTAATGCTGAGTTTTTTCTCTTTGCAGTTCAAAGGATTTGATCCCAACATACTGTGTGTAGCTACCTTGCTCTTTGAGGGTGACAGAGAGAAGGTTCTTCAGCATGAAAAGCAAGTCTATGATATTGCCACCAAGTTTGGGTATGCTTTTCAAAGACCTTTTTTCATATGAAGCTGGGAGTTAACTGTCCAGGAAAAAAAAAGGATTACTGTATTTTTTTATAGTGATTACTGTATGGTGCATTCTCAGTTTGCTAGTTTGAAGTGGCAATAATCAATTAGCTACTGAATGTTCCATTTGATAAATGACTTGTGCTAACTAACTCTCAACAGGCAACTGCAGAAAAATAAGTATTTGACTAAATATAAAATTGATATTAAAATGGCAGCTGGCCCTTGTAACTGCTTATAGGCATGGAAACCGCTTGCTTTGTGACACTAAACTGCTTTTGAACTATAGAAGGGGAAGACAAAATCATGAGGGTAATATTAAATCTTTGGGGAATTGATGTGAGCATATGAATACAAAAAGCTTGTTTTAAAGAGGAGTTTGTTTAGTTAAAGGAAGGCAGCGAATTTCTGTCCTATGGACTGTTTTCTATTCTTACAAAAGAATGTAAAACATTAATTGGAGTGGCAGGCAGAGGAATGATCAGGTAGTTTCTGTCCTGTTTTGATTAAGCATGAAAACCATCATTAAAAGTGTGATTTATCAAGAATATACTACTTTTTTTCTTAAGAAAAGAAAGCTATCTCTAGGATTAGCCTCAACTATTCAAATATATATAAGCATTGTTTTACCCATTTCAAGGCTACCCTTTCTGAAATTTGTTTTCACTGTGTTTAAAAAAACTTGTAAAAGTGAAATTTCAGGTATGTGGCTTGCTAACATTCAGTGATAAGAATAATATTGCTCTTAATCTTAAAGATCATTTTAGTTACCTATGGCTTCAGTGTGAATACTCTAGTATTTCAAGATGATATACTGATAAGGGAGAGAAATTTGTCTTAGTTGAGTGTTTAATAGTTTGACCTGATCTAAAAATGCTAAACCGTTTAATGCTCTAAAATGTTTTAATTCTCTCCTTCAGGATGTCTGTTTTTTCCACGTGTAGACCTCTCTTGGATTTATAAGAATTTCTAGGAAGACTGATTATAGATACATAGCACTTCATCGTTCTCAGAAACCAATGGTTAAAAGCAAACAGGCTTTCATAATGCTCCCAACCTCACAGACTAGTGAAAGCAAGGCTTTCTTTTTCTTTAGTGCTGTGTCTTATTTGTATTTATTCACATCGCTTACACTTTTGGGATCTTAAGTCAGGTTTGGTCATGTGACCTGTGGGCATAGAAGTGCATAAATCCAACACGCTTAGAAGTGTAGTTACACATATTTCAGTAAATGAACATCAAGGACATGCTATGTCTAGTTCTGTTTCCTCTGCTCTGCTGTGATGTTTGAAGACTTATTTTAAGATCACATCAAATGTCTTGTGCAGCTCTCTTCAGATTATGGAATGAAAAGAGAAATGCATAGAGTTTTAAAGGTCTGATATGAAGTAACTTCTCATTTCTAGTGAAGAGATCCTATTATTTGCAACTATTGTAACACAGCTTTGAGACAGCAAAACTTGTACATGTTTGATAACCAAACTATTGGGTTTTAATTCTTTTTGGAAACCAGTGACGATTATGCTGGAAAGTTAATTAAATTCTTGTTAATTGCAGTGGCTTGGCAGCAGGAGAAGATAATGGACAGAGAGGATATATGCTGACGTTTGTCATTGCTTACCTTCGGGTAGGTCACCTTTTGTCTGCCTGCTGAAACGTCTGTTAATTAATATAACAAAACATAGAGATGTCTTTTTGAAGATGCTTTCTCTGAAATCTAAATGCAGGTTGCCTTGGACAATATCTCAGATTTCTCAGAGGTATCTATTGCATTTCTGACTAGTGTTTACACATGGAACTCCATCAACAAAGCACCAGGAAAACATTAACCTTTGTGCTTGTTAAGAAAATAGTTTCTTGTGAAGGGTAGAGAAAATGAAATAGAAGAGTTCACTAGCTTTTGTTAAATAAACCAGACCAGACTTACAAATCTACAGACTGAATGTAATCAGAGGCTGGGAGAATACTTGAAATACTCATGTGCTTACTTGGCTCTTACTCTTCTTTGGACATCTGCTGATGGCTGTGTTTCACAGCAGAATTCCGGGAAAAATGGACCTTTAGTCTGAACTGCTGCAGCTGTTCTTGCGAGTTTTAGTCTTACTGTTTAAGAGTTGCTTGGTTTGTTGTTTTGTTGGTTTGTTTTTTTCATAATAGTACGCACATCCGGAGTGCTAGATTTTATTTGACTTCTATTGTCAGGGACAAATCACTGAATTTCTTTATTTTGGCAGACTCTATGTAAAATAAGCAAAATATTTGTCTTTATTCTACCTAGATAAGAATAAGATTCTGAATATTTATTTCTTCTAGGTGTTATGTTGCTTAGCACAGTGGAGCTGTTGGTTTGATGCTGTAGTGATACAAACATTTGATTAGTGTAGGCATACTGACAGTCTCACAGGTTGTCTTTCTACAGCCATGACTTCAAAATATTTGTCATCTGTATCTTCAAAGAGCTATCTTGTTTTCATAATTATAAACTAATGTCACTGGGACAGACGGGTGTTTTTGCTAAATAGACTTTCTGGTTTTCTCAAACTAACTAGAGCTGCTTGCCTGTTAGCTGTGTAGCATACACTGGAATCCCAGGTGTTGATGCCGAATGTTACTGATCATTTCCTTTCTCAATTTATTAGGACCTTGGCCTGGATTACTATGTAATAGGAGAATCATTTGAGACATCTGTTCCTTGGGATAGGTAAATTGTGATTATTCTTCAGAAGTGCTTAAAACTTGTACTTGATTTCATTCAAATTATTCTGGACTTATACTCGCTCTTGGGGAAACATAACTTAATTTAGGCCTTATGTGTATTGGAGGCTCCCTGATGTGCCTCAAATCTTCCACCTGTGTCTTCTTGCTAAAGCTGCTAGTGAATTTAGGAAGTTGGACAGTGGTGACACTAAGTGTATTGTGTGATAAGCAGCCACGTGTGGGATCAGCAGTGTGTTTCAAACAGGAAGGTTTGTAGTGAAGATCCCAAAAAAATTATTTACATACATTAAGCATGAGTTATTTTCTTTCCCTAGTAATGCAGGGAAATGAAAACTGAAAATACAACTTTTGCCCAAAATTAGGATGTTTTTCCTAAGTTTAACTTAGCTGTGTTTGAGAAATGCTTGACGACAGAAGTCACTTTGGATGCTTCTGTCTGTTTGGCAAGAAACCTCTTAAGCAGGATCTACGGTGATTTGAATCAAAGTTTTACAGTATTTAATGCAAAGTGGAAAGTGTACAAATGGTGACACCTTACACTGGCACGCCTGTATCCTTGCCATTGAATTTAGAGGCAGTGGTAAGTTCCAGCCTCTGCTTTGAAAATTGACATAGTATCTCAAGTGGGTGGCAGAAATTTGAGGACAATTTTAAAGCAAAATCTTTCTTTAATTTGCTTTAGTTTTATTGGTTTTGAAGTATGCTAACTGCTCAGTCACCAGTTTGGTTTTGCGTCTTCATCATTTCAGCGGTGAATGAATTTTTATTTAAGAATTTAAGAAAATACATAAAACTGTCCTCACCAAAGCAATGCTTCCAAAACCTTTTTCTACTTTGACTCACAAGAACTATGTAATTTTCTATAAATCAGTTACCTTGTCCTGACAGGTACTTGAATAAAATATTTAGCTCTAATTTTTATTCACTAAATGGATAAGTTTCTCATGTATTACTACTTCTGTCAATTTGTAAAGTAGTTTCAAATCTGTGTAAAATATCTTAATCTGAATTGTATGGTATAGCACCGCAGACCTTCATAGGAGAACGTACAACAGAAGAAACAATCACTTGAAAAAGAGTGATTTCTTTCAGTTGTTCTAGCACTTTGGATGCAGCAGGGTCTATCCTAGAAGGAAAAAAAAA
>VWZK01000807.1:0-11967 GCA_013396935.1 Baryphthengus martii | reverse complement strand
AGGCTGAGAGGAGACCTTATTTCTCTCTATATCTCTACAGCTATCTGAAGGGAGGTTGTAGTGAGGCGGGTGTTGACCTCTTCTCCCTAGTAACTAACAATGGGACAAGCGGTAATGGCCTCAAACTGTGCCAGGAAAGGTTTAGATTGGACATGAGGAAGAATTTCTTTACTGAAGGAGTGGTTAGGCATAGGAACAGCCTGCCCAGGGAAGTGGTGGAGTCACCATCCCTGGAGCTGTTCAACGAGTGATTGGATACGGCACTTCAGGGCATGGTCTAGTGATCGTGGAGCCATTGAGGAGTAGGTTGGACTTGATGATCCTAGAGGTCTTTTCCAACCTTAATTCTATGATTCTATGATTCTATACAAGTGCTTACAAGACTATGAAATACTCTATTTTAAAGGTATATAGTACCATTGTAGAACAGCTGTGCTTGAAACTTTTGAAGTAGGAACTTTCAGGAGTTCTTTTTTCATATTAAGTCACTGGTTGATTGTGAAAGATAACAAATTGAAATCTTTGGATGAATTTATATGCGCATACACTCTGGCTTGAAAAATTAATTCTGGGCAAGCAAAAAAGGCCAACAGCCCTCTCCTTTGATGAGATTATCCTTTCACTGGGAAGATACAGAAAATTAAATTAATGCTTTTCAAGAGTTTTGGAGACCCTGAGAAGATAGGTTATAATACAGTAAGTGTACACTATAATTAATGTAAATATAATAGGATTTTTTCACCTAAAGGCTAAAATTTTACAACAGTAATGAAAGAAATAGATTGCTATTCAGAGAAAATAAGTTGATAGCCATTCATAATTCATGTACTCCCTAAACTATCCCTTAATAGGGCTTAGGTGGTTCTAGGAAACACAGTGTAAAAATTTTTATGGGCTATTTTTCTGGAATTGCAGTTTTAATTATCCTCTTGTGGCTTTCAAGTTTAGGAGGAAACAGAAAAAAACTATCTGGTTGCTCATCTAGGAGCTGTGTGGTTGCTGTGGGTTCACCCAGGCCAGCAGCTAAGCATCTGCATAGCTGTTTGCTCATGGCAGGTGAAAACTCATGGGCCTAGATAAAGGCCGTTTAATAAGAAAGAGATTTAAAAATATTTTTAAAAGTGATGCAAACACTATAATTTACTATATACCAGTAGCAGACTGATGACCAGCCAGTCTGCATCAGCAAAAGCAGCCCTTCAGCCTTTACTTTCAGAAGCTGTGCTTGGGAGTTAAACTGAGCAGAAACTGAAGGAGGGTTGCTGGTAGAAATCTGTTTTAAGCCAAACATTTTCTTCTTCTATCTTAGATACAGATCAGCAAGACGCTTAAGCCTCATTGCTTAAAATTTTGTGTTTTCCAAAGCACTATTTTAAATAACATTTGAGCCTATAATGGTGTCTTCTTTCTATTCTAAAGACAGATAACAAAAGCTTGGTTTGGAAATCAAAATATATATATATAGATCTAAGATACAGAAGGTTAGAAATACTTCTGGATTAGCATTTCATTCTCACTATTAAAATCTGAGTTCTCACTACTAAAATCTGAATTTGAATATGAGACACTACAGTGAAGATTAAAATGACAAATTGATACATAGCTACTGAAGGCAGTTTATGCCTTAAATTATTCTGAAAACGAGCATCAAAGAAAAGCATGTGTGTGATGGGGATGATATTGTTGCACAGCATCAGAAGGCTGCTTAAAGAACTGCTTCTAATGGGATTAATCAAAAACCCATTGCAGATGGATGAAGTTAAAATCAGTAGATACTGTCATCCAACACATTTCAACCTTTCAAAGTTTGTAATGAGATGCCTCCTAAACTCTGTTTCAGGCTTTTCCTGGTAATTTCTGGTTCTCAGCTGGAAACAAGTGTTTATTACAATTTCCACAATGCTTCCACTTTCAAAACTGCCTCCTTAATGTTGCTATCTTGTGATATTCACCTGGCTTAGCTCAATTCAGTGGAAGTTTTTCAGTTAGCTTCAGGTGTTTTCCTGAATTTCAGTCAGTGCTTCCAGAATTCAATTAACAGTACAGATGAGTTTTTATCTTTTGTATTCATCTAAACTTCATTTACAGGTTATCAATAATTTCTTTTTTTAACATTCCACGATCTTGTTTCAATGTCAGTAAGTGCCTTGCAACATCAAGACAGAAACTGTTTAACATTACTTGCTAAATGTTGGTTTGGGTTTTTTGATTTATGTAAGAAATTCTCAAAACAAGTGGTATAGTAGGTTAGGAGGATTTTTGAACAAAAACTCCTCAAGTCCTTCTGAAAATTTTCATCTACTATTTCATATGCTACAAGCCTGTTTGGGGTTTTTGTTGTTGGGGTTTTTTTTAAACTATTTAGGCCATAATTTCATAATATTTGTAACAACAGTCAAATATTTTACGATTAAGATTAATTTAGGTAGAATAATTTCCACTGTGTATAAATTTATGCTTAGCAAATTTTCCAACTTCAATTTCACTTCCAGGACAACTCACCCTGACATGTAAAAAAACCCCATTGTTGCAGTTTTTGTTATGTTAGTGTTTGCCTTGGCTCCGTATGACATCTCTGTGGAGAAACAGATTTTCCACCCAAATCCAAATAATCCATCAGTTTCGTAATATTGTTCTAATCTTTTTCCCAAAGATATCAGATATTCTCCGGCCTGGCAGAAAAAATTTGAGGGACGTGGTTCATGCTCTTCCAACAGATACGCAGGGTGATGGGGCTTAAAGAATACCAAACGAAAGTAATACATTTTGATCCTCTCTTGAGCAAAAATGTCAAGTACTCATTACACTTTTCTTCCCATTATTTCAAAAAAGCAAACCAACAACAAACAACAAACAAGGAAATTCAAAGCAAAGGAGAGATCAGAACTGGGAAATTTAGAACTGCTGTTGCCGGCATTGTCAATTGGACGCGGCTGACTAATGAATCACATAGCAATACTGACATATTTGGGTTATATCTTCACATAGTGTCAGCTAGTGGTGATATTCCCCTCAACACATTGGACAATTAATACAAGCTCACAAATACCAACCATTATAATTTCTGAGAGACTGATACTGAAATGCTATGAAGGTCTAGGCAGACTTTAAAATTGGAGTGAGGGAGATTAGAACACCTAATCTGCAACACAGTTTGGAGGACTCAAGCCACCAAGTCTCCTAATTTTTAAAATCAGGTTGGAAGGGACCTTAAGGATCATCTGTTTCTCCATCTTCATTCCCCTGTTGCCCAGGAATGGTCCCTCATTTGTACTGGGGTTTTCTCATCCTTGTACTGTGCCAAGAACAAAGTGTCTAGAATGACCATTGCTTCAAACTAACAAAGATCTGGGGATACTGATAGTGCTATTTGTCTTATGGAAGGGAAGATGTAATATTAACTTCTAAGGTTAGCAAGTCTGACGTGAAATACTAGTTGCACTTACAATTTCAGAAGAAAGGAAGGAATGAAATCTCATTATTCTCAAAAAAAAAAGAAAATTCTTCAGTTAGATCTGCCTGTGGCAGTTCTGCCCACAAAATATGGGAGTATCTGTCAGAAAATCAGCTTCCAGTATTCAAGTGGTATGTCCCCATCAACAGCTTTGCCAAGAAAGTGGTAAACCTTTATGTTTATTTCTCCACTACATCCTTTAGTCTTTGTCACTTTTTGTGGTATTGGCAGCTGAGGAAGTTTAAGGTACCCCAATGAATTCATTTGGCAACACAGATCTCATACTTGTACCAGGCATCTGCAAATGCTCAGAGTGCCTGAAGCAATGTGAAAGAACAGGATAAAAAAAAAAATCTGTTGATAGAAATACTGACAAAGGCAAAAGGCAACTTCACTAGTTCAGTCTTGAAATAGATACTTAGAGCAGAAAGCAATTACCAACAGGAGTTGATAAACTATTGAAAATAAAACTCTCTATGAAAAATTTAATGCAGTTTTATTTCTCGACATATATGAATCAGCCACAAAGCTGTCCAAACATTCTTTATGACAAATTATTTATTTTGAGAGCTCCATACATGCTCATAGCAGGACAATTTCAGGCTGCCAGGAGCTATTTTACTTTTGAAGCTATTGCGTTTCTTCCTTAAATTTGGGAAGAATAGTATAAGCGAGAAGACATGAAAAATGTTCTGTGAACAGAGTCAAAACCAAAATAGATCTGTGGACATAGCTCAGGTTTGGGTATACAGGAATAGTCACGCAGTTCAGATGTGGAAGCTCTGCCTTTCAGCAGCTGGAAACAGCAACAGGAGAGCCTTATCTGTGCCTGAGCTATAAAGTAGGTCACTACAAAAAAAGTTTCTGTTGGATTTTTTTTTTCCCTAATCCCATCTACCAGGGATTTGCTTCACTCACAATGCAAAGGGATTTGGCTTTTTGTTTTCCTTTTAAATGTTTGGAGCACTACTGTTAGAAGGGTTCTTTGCCTCTTTCTTTTTCTTTTTTTTTGGATTGTTTTTGGTCAGCTTAAAACCCACTATGCAAGAGTGTTCTCTGCTGCCAGGAAATTCAGATCATTAGAGTGACTGCATACATGTCAAGATGCTTTTTTGTTTTTTTTTTCACTGAGTTACCCTCAGAAATTAGTTACATGGCACAGCACATTCACTTAAGACCTGTTATTGCCACAATGAACAAGAGCTGAATTTTCAGTTAAGGAATATGAGGTTTTTATGAAGTAAATTTATGATTTTCAGATGATCAGATATGAAACCAAATGAGTTTTTCTTCCAGCTAAGTGTGCTCAGAAAACTGTCACTTTACAGTATTAAATCTGGAAGATAATTCATAGGTCACAAGCCAGTCATCAAAATACCAACCAGGATTATATACTTAAACCAGCCCTGTCTGAGACACTCTAAATGGAAGCTAAATAAAAAGAACAGTCATTTAGCAATTGTTCATTTAGACACAATATTAAATTATTCTTATGTTTGGGCAGCAAGGAGATTGCTTGGATTAAGTGGGTGAATTTGTAAATACAGGAAAATAAGCTGAAGATCAGAAAGGCAATATGACTCTCTTTTTGGGAAGGAAAAGTAGAAGGATTTATTCACTGAGAAGGGTAAAGCAGATAATCAATACTCTTCTGCTTAGAGAGCCATGCTGTCCTCTGGCATCAAAGCCTGCAGCCCACCTGGAGCAGGAAGCTAACACTACGCAACTGCTTCCTTACCGCAGCTATTGGTAACTGTCACCCAAGTACCTAGCCACAAAAGAAAAGGAAAAAAGCTAATCCTTTTCACTGAATTGCCTCCTTCAGGCATAACAGGAGACAAAACTGTCCCCTCAATTTAGGAAGACTAGGTATGCACCCTGAGACTTTTTTTGCAGATTCCAGGTATGCTCTACAGCAAAAATGGATGATAGGATTGGAGAGTTCCTCAAAACTAAGCCTCTTCTGACTGGGAAGGTAAAAAAGGAGACATCTTTCCTTTCAGAGAAATCAGGAGGTCAGTTTCTTTCCATGCCTCTTGAGAGAGCTTTAGGCATTTTGCATATCATGTCTGGCTTACGCACCCACATACCTATGTGGAGTCCAGGCTGGAGAAGCTCTCTGCAGGTCAGGATTTGGGTACAAAACCAGATCATAGCATATTGTAAAAGAAGCAAGATTCATCCTTTGATGTCTGAAACCCTGGAGTGCAACTGAGTCATGACCACAAGTTTTAATGTTTTGATCCAGCTACCCAAGGGTAATCAGTGATCCATCACTTTCCCAGTATTGCTCTGGATCCCCAGAAACATGAGTCATGCCATTTTGGAGAAGCAGCTGAAGGCCAGCAGTCCCTGGTTGAGGTGCCTCAGTGGCATGACACAGGACACAAGCGGTGTTCCTCAGGGTTCAATATTGGGGCCTGTTCTCTTTAATGTCTTTATTAATGATCTGAATGAGGGGATTGAGCACATTCTCAGTAAATTTGTAGATGATAAATTTGTATCTGACAGCAGATATTGATCTGCTAGAGGGTAGGGAGGCTTTACAGCAGGATCTAGAGAGGTTAGATCAATGGGCCAAGGTTAATAATATGAGGTTCAACAAAGCCAAGTGCCAGGTCCTGCATTCAGGTCATAACAACCCCATGGTAAGCTACAGACTTGGGGATGTGTGGTTGGAAAGCTGCAAGTTGNGGGATGTGTGGTTGGAAAGCTGCAAGTTGGAAAAGGACCTGGGGGTGTTGATCGATAGTCAATTAAATGTTAGTCAGTGGTGGAGCCAGGTGGCCAAGAAGGCCAATGGCATCCTGGCTTGTGTTAGAAACACTGTGACCAGCAGGAATAGAGAGGTGGTTGTCACTCTGTACTCAGCAGTGGTGAGGCCACACCTTGAATATTGCGTTCAGTTCTGGGCCCCTCACTATAAGAAGGACATAGAAGTGCTGGAACATGTCCAGAGACGAGCAATAAGGCTCGTGAAGGGCCTAGAGATCAAGTCCTATGATGAGCGTCTGAGGGAGCTGGGATTGTTCAGTCTGGAGAAGAGGAGGCTGAGGGGAGACCATCTCACTCTCTACAACTACCTGAAAGGGGGTTGGCGTGAGGAGGGGGACAGCCCCTGGTGGTGCGTGACAGGACCAGAGGTAATGGATGCAAGCTGCGCCAGGGGAGGTTTAAACTGGATATTAGGAAATATTTTTTTCACTGAAAGGGTTATTAAACATTGGAATAGTTTGCCCAGGGCAGTGATAGAGTCACCATCCTTGGAGCTATTTAAATGGTGTGTGGACCTGGTGCTTAGGGACATGATTTAGTGGTGAGCTTGCAGAGTTGGGCTAAGGGTTAGACTTGATGATCTTGAAGGTCTCTTTCAACCAAAGATATTCTGTGATTCTGTGACACCTAAGTCAAGCCCTCAGCAATGTTGTTTTTCCCCTGTTACCAAAAGCTCAGATTACTTTCAAATTTCAGTGCTTCATGATCTTGAATAAAACGACTTTGTCTCACTGAGAGATGGACAAGAGTGTGTCAGAGCTGACTGCAGCGATGAAGAGATGAACATGTCACTGTGCAGCAGGAAGTCCTGTCGGCCAAGATCTGGGAAAGCAGCGATGATGGCTGCAGAGGGAAGGAATCTGGAGAAAGTGATTGATTTTAAGGAAGGCTACAATATTCAGTCATATACATGTGAACACAATGGGTTTGCAGGGGGAAGGAGTGGTGTGAACTCTGTGCTTTTTTTGAGGGCCATCACAAACTACTGCATCAGAAATAAAAGGTGCTTTTGAGGCACAGTCACATCACAGGGGAAAGAATAATTCAGGAGAGCAAGGGGCAACAACTAGTATTTTAGGAGTAAGCTAAATGCCTGGTAATTTGATGGACCATGTGTTTGGGCAGGTTTGTTCTGTGTTCGGTGTTGTCATGCAGAGATGCACTGAAGTATCAGAAACATGGAACTATTTCATGCATCTGGAAGGGTCTTATCACACCAAGCTATGCATAGCAGAACAATTCAGCTGGTAAAGGCACAATAAATGCGTCCTCATACCAATTAACGTAAAAGGAGAATAGCATACTAATTTAAAGAGCTAGTCAGTGAGTTAGTAGACTATACCTACCACAGGGGCTGAAATTAAATATTTCAGGAAAGAGATTCCCTTACAATTTACATCAATATAACAAGCCTGAGACAAAGACAAGAATATTTTGAACTGTCTTTTTTATAACTTGAGATGCCATTCTTAATTTTTTATTTGCACAGCCTTAAAAGCTAACTAATCAATATTTTTCCAAAAGAAAAGTGTCTCCTCTTCAAAGCAGAGCAAACTGGAAAAGCAGAGGAGCTCCTTTGTCTGAAAGCCATGCAAGACTTCAGTCATGCAGAGATCCTGAGCACAGAGTTTGTTTGCTGCTCCTGACACAAATGGATAAAATGCAAGGTCTTTCAGATTTCAAAGCAGAGGAAAGGGAGCTTTGGGATTTGGTTGATAGAACAGGATCAAGTAAGGAGAAAAGCAAGGATGATAACCTTTTAGCAGTGGACATTTTCCCAGCGACACATTAGGGAAGACTGAAAAATTTCCAAACTTCCTCTTTGTCTTTTGGGTACCAACAAAAAATGCAGTGACTTCACACTGGAAGAGCATCTTTAATGCAAGGGCTGCTACCCTGGAAAGATCAATTTCAGCACAACCATCTCAGAATGAAACTACCACAACATCAGGAGAGAAATTTGAAGGGAAATCCTCTCCCTCTCCCCAACTCTGAGAAATGGCACACAGAAAAAGCAATAAAAAGCTGAGAACGATTTAAACCATCTAGTGAGATGGTTATCACCAATGACAGCATTATTACAGCGCAGCAGAGCGCAGGCAAGGACAGAGAGCAATAGAAGGTTACATTTATTGGGAGGGTTTTCCTCCCCTCCCTCTTCAACTTTGCCCCATACTTGTGTGTGTAGAATGAAAAGACATTTTCAACCTTTTTTTAGGCAGTACGTGTTCCGACTATTACACAATGTTGCTCCCACTGTAAACAAGTAAATGGACAACTAATGCTGCAACTTGTGCTGAGTAAACAGTGAAGTCGTATGTATCATTCATTTCATACAGCATCCCTCAAAATATGTAATAATTTTTTGTCCTGACATGACACAAAGTTAGTAAGAATTTGGGAGCAGGAAAAAACAGAAATCAATGAAAAGAATAATCTGTATAGAACCTTAATTTTTTAATGAAGGATGAAACCATTTAAAAATAAACTCCTTCCAGAGGAAGCAAAGTCATTTATCAGGGCATAGAAAAGTTGAAAAGAAAATCAGTAAGACAGTAATGCCATAATGAAAATTAAAACTGAAAATAAAAAGTATCAACATGCATGTAAACTTCATCAATAACTTCTTTTTGACTGTCTTTGGAGCTAGAACACTGCAAATTTTGAAATACATGTGCAATAGGAATGATTTTTCCTCTGAATGATCTGTAATTCAAATGCTAAAAATGCTAGGTTATTTGTTTCAAACACATTATCTGGACAAAATCTTTTTCTTGCTGTTGATCAGAACAAATTCAGTACCTGTCACCTGGAAAAGCAAAGAAGGGCAATTCAGTAGAGACTGAGCAGATGCTCGTCAAAGCAAGTGTGAACACACACTGTGCCTGAACCAGGCTCTAGTGGCTGAGGCCAAAATAATTTGTCTGTGCAGAAGTTCCAGTCAGACACTATCATTGGAGGCATTTTTGTAGTGCACAGGGGAGTAAATCTACTTCCTCAGTATAAACAATGACGACAGCATGTGTTTTACCAATGCAATTATTGCCTGAGGAGGGAGGTGTAAAGGAGAGAGAATGGGAAGAACTCAACCAGACCAACATCACTACAAGTGTCTGCCCTCGAGTACATCATGCAAATGTCTAAAATTACTGCATGATGTGGGTTGTGGGGAGAAAAAGGTTTGTATCCCTGTGGGCAAATATACAACTGCCTGGTTGCCAGCATATTCTTGAAAGGATGCAGAGGAGAATTACATCCCAACCTAGCCCGCAGGACAGCTTCAAATTCAGACTGAATTTCCTACTGCTGACTATCTGACCATTTTGCAGCAAGCTAACCAAGCTGACAGCAAATTTTTTTTTGTGGGAATTGTAAAACCATAACACAAATGCTTTGCACAATCATCACAACCTGAGATGATTAATTGGCTTGTGCTTTGTGCTGTCTGGCTCACCTGCAGAAACTGCAGCAGGCTTGTCTCTGCTGAAGGCTCAGGGCAATCCCCACAGAGCAGGATTCCTATGAGCCCTCTCTCCCTCTCCCTCTTTCCTCCCAGGGGAGTGTACAAAGGGCAACGAGGAAGAAAGTGCTTCACATAAAATCGGAAGATTATGAACAAAATGTATACATTCTGCATACAGCAGAACACAGGCCATAGGTATTCAATTAAAATGATCTAGTCTCAGTATTAATATTAAAGACTGAGAATAAGCTGTGCATAAACCCCATACAGAAATAATTAATTATATCGTTTTGAATAATTAAATATTTGGTAACTAAGAGCACACAGAATTTCTAAATGTATTGTTTTAAAAAACCCATAATGCAACTTAACTGGGCACAAATGCAAGCATTTAAAAAATATCTCAATATTTCAGGTGTTTTTTTCCCGTGAAGAACATGTTCATGTAGACATGGTGAGCCTATGTACACTGGGCAACATGACATAAACAGCTTTTAACTGGATGAAATACAAATACAGTAATAAAAATAACGGAAAAACTTCCAGAGACTGTTCATAGGCATTTCTGCATCCATAGAAATGCAACAGCAGAAGCAGGTGGAGACCAGGTTGTCTTTGACCCGTAACTAATACTGATCAAATCATTATATCTGCTTTTCTACATATGCACAGGTGAAATTAGATCACTGGCTGAAATATTCATGAACACACTGCTCATGGATAAAGTGAACAATAGGGGTTCCTCAACAGTCTTTCACTTCTGAAAGTACCATCATGTTTGTTGTGGTAAAAATAAGCACAAAGAGAAAGTGATGCTATTGTGAGCAAGTGGAGGCAAAGCGTAGATAAACTTAAGATAAATCAGCTACCCATAAGAAACACTATGTGAACATGCTGTATTTAAAAACTCCAGAGCTTTATATCCATGAAGAATTTTCACTAGGATCATGAATTTCCAGGAATTACTTCTCCTTTTTTTTTTTTCTGGCAGTAGAAATAACCTAAAAAATATGTCTGAAGACATAGAGGACATATGCAGCTGAATAATCACATGCTTTCCATATGCCCATGAAGCACTCTAAACTTGAATTATCATTTCTGTTAGGAAAGTAGTAGTAAAGCAATCAATTTCAGCCATATCTAGTTACTGAGTACATTTAACTGCTTCCATACCATCTTTCAATGCAAATCCTTATTTCAAACTTAGTAAACTTCAATGTTTACTGATGTATGAAAAATAGGAATTAGCCATATTTTACTGAAATATTTTTATCCTTTTATTAGTTTGAATAGCTTGAGCTTTTAGTACAGTACTGTGCAATTTAACTTGGGAGTTATATCTGGGTTTTAAACATTGTAAGAGTAGAAAACTCACTGTCAAGCTCATGATGATTTAGTTGTTTGATTTAGTTATTAAATTTACTTTAGTACAATAATATCCAAACGGGACAATGTGTGACACTTACAGTTGGGCCAGGCCATGTGAATGAAACGAAGGTACCATTAAGGCCAGTGAAGGATGTGCCTGTGCATCCAGTACAGCAAACATTTGCAAGTGCTTGCTTGAAGACACTGATATATTTTTATGCTCTACTGATCTAGGAGCCATTCTCAGTGTTACTGTTATCCACAGAATCCTGAGTACGTCCTGCTCTCTGTGCTTTGTTTATAAATGGGTATATGTAGCTAAAATGTTACCTATGTGAATCTTTCACACAAATTTAGGAGAATTATGTTGTGAAATATGAGTGAATTTATATCAATTTCTGGTAACTGCTTAGGTAAGTTTAGCCTCATTGCTACTTGTTCTTGAAGAGGAAAAAAACCCCATAAATCCTGGTATATGTAATTTGGAAATAAGCAAATCTCACAGCCTTGCTGTTTTATATGCCAAGTGCTATGCTGGATGGATGCTCATCCGTGCCATGAAAAAGAGATCTCCCTTTGTTCAATGAGGGTAAGCAGCAGAAGAGCCAGGAGAGTCCCTGCAGAAACAGGACCTGGAGTCATGCCCTCAGTACCGTTTCATGCAGCATAGCTTGAAATCTTATAGAAGACTCAACTGTTTCAACTAACCTTCCTATGAAAATAATATTCATTCTTTTCCCACAGAGCAGAGGAGACCTTTGTATTCCAGTCTGCTAGCAGTCTTGTTGGCAAACTGCATGCACCACAGGTACTGAATTCCAGCATTTCTTTTTCCAGCCTCACTAATATAACTTTACAATAACTTCTTGAGCTGCTTATCTGCCGCAGACGGCCGTGCGAGACGCGG
>VWZK01000801.1:26865-115828 GCA_013396935.1 Baryphthengus martii | reverse complement strand
GAGTAAAACAAATAGGAAGTCATTTTAACCACATACTTGCCCACTGACAGGAAATCCCAAAGTGTAAAGGGCCATTCTGGTGCCAGCCATTTTCTGCTCTCTTCTAGCACTCCTAGTTGTGAAGGAAGCACATCAGCCAGCAAGGCTAGTGGATACTGCTTCAAATTAAACTTACAGCCAGCATGTCCCATTCAGCACGGCCCCCACCCCAGGCCATTATGTCCCTCAGGCAGCAGATATTAGACGTACAGATGGTTTTGCTTCCATCTTGAAATGAGCTGAAGACGGGAACTGACTACGTAGCCTTTCCAGCTCTCATCCTGCAGCTGCTTTTAGGACACAGTTATGCTGCAGGCACCAGAGCTCGAAAACTCAGGTACACCAGTTCTCCTCATCTCCATGCCAGCAGGGAGTTCATGGAGGCCAGAAACACAGGAATTTACTCTGTTTCTGGGTTTTGCAGACCACATTTGGCCTTCTGCTGCCATTACCATGTAGCAAGCTTGAAATGAGCTGTGAAATGCCACAGCAGGGTTCAGAGGCAGCTTTATTAATGGCAACTACTTACATGTTCCCAAGCACTGGGAGACATGGCCACTTGCCTGGGTGGGAATTTTCCAACTGGATCTACAAGTGTACCTTGCTGAAGGGCTGGTGATCGGGCTCTGAGTAAATCATTCTGGCAAGGTTGTTAGTCTTTTAAGCTATGGCCTAGTAAGCACATTAATGTCATATGGAAGATTCTCCTACCCAGTGGTGATGTCAGGTTTTCGGAAGCTAGTTAAAAAAAAAAGGAGAATCAGCTCTACCTGATATGCCTCCACGAACCTACACACGGTCTTGAAGATAAGCAGGAACTTGTGGAGATGTGTCAGTACCTTAACAAGACGAACTGATGTTCCCCTGTACCTCAGCAGAGTGTAGTGTGGCCATGAGCCTTTAGTTTGCAGCTGGGCTGTGTCCAGCTGACCTTTTTGTGTGAGCAAGGTCTGAAAACACCCTACAGCCATGCCTAGTTGGGTGCATCTTTCCCCAGGCACCTCTGACATAGTGTCTGTGTCCTTTCATCATCTGACATAGACGATGTTGTTTTAAAACACTCATGTCTGCAACTTAATGGAATTTTGACCAAAGAACTGTATATGTATCGAGAAAATTAAAAAAAATATTGAGGTGTTCATGCTTCCTTCTCTCCTTAATAGATAAAAAAAAGAATCACCAGTCATCTCCCTGCTTCCTGATGGATGAGAGAAGAAAATCTCCAAGATTTCTACACAAATCAGGAATGCACTGTGGTTTCCCTTCTAGATTGTAGATGTTTCAAAGACATTTTAGAGGAAAGCATAGTACACCTGGTTGTGCAAGCTCTTATAATTTCCCAGTATTATTTATCAGCTTCCTGACAATATATTTAGAGGGACTGTGCAGAAGGATATACAGGGGTGACTGCTGCTGCCTCACATAACTTTCTTATATTTTAGTTCCAGTTACACTGTAATTGCTGGCGTCACAGCATTAGTTCCTGTTGTTGAGGATAGCCTGTGAAAGAAGCAACAGGAAACAGAAATGATGGAAACGGCTTACTGCAAGGAAAGGACCAAAGAACAAAAAAAAAGAGGAAAGGGAGGGAAAGAAGGAAAGCATGAAGACAAACATTGTTCGTAGACATTTAAATATTACTTAACAGCAAATCCATTGTGGCAGTTTGGAAGGCTTTTAAAAATATATCTTAATCTCTCTTTATTGTCTGAATTTGGTAAAAATGCAGAGTGACCTTTCTTTTGGCCAGAGGAACCTGCATAGCCTGTGCCCATCCCACCAAGGTAGATGAGCTCTTGAGAGGATTTACTCCCATGACCTTCCTGGAAGGAACAAAGGTATTATTTGTAGTTTGTCACTGCGAGACTGAGGCACAGCAAGGGCTAGAGGCTTAGCTCTGTGGGCAACTGTGTGGCATAACTACAGGACCATAAATCCCCATATGGGCCCTTATGCTGCAGGGCAAGAACACATAGATGAGAAAGGTTATCAATATAGCTACAGCATTAACAGCATCCTAATGAATTGCTTAAGGAGCCTGTGGGGAAGAAAGGACTTGAAGAAGAGTTTCTGACAGCCCAGGATGGTGCTTTAACCACCGGAGGCCACTTCTGTGCAAAACGTGAAGCTCTGGTCAAAACTGACCTTATCAACACCCAGGCTCAGAGTAGATATGCTTAATTGGATGGAAACCGTGTAGTTTTAAAGAAGAGCTAATGATTTAAAGTGGAACAAAACATGTTAAGCTTTGAAGACACCAATATCCAATGTCACCCAATTCCAGGACAGAGGGGAAACTGGGGCAGAGCAGATCCTTTAAGTCTACAGGTCTCCCATCTCCAATGTTGCTCCCAGGAATGACAAATATTTTCTTAAAAGTTCTGACACAGGAAAGCCAAGCCGAACCAAGTACACTTTCAGTATGTAATTAGCACAAATATACTTTGTGCTAAACTACTTAGAGCTAGAAACAAAGAGCTTATGAAGGTCATAATTGTTTCAGAGGGAATACACGTCACAGGGAGAAAGACAAAGGGGAGCCGTGTCCAGGGAGAGAGAGGCCAAACCACCAATTGCTTGAATCCAGAACAGCCCCAGAGACTGTCTCTGAAGACCTGCCAGTGGAGTCAGCAGTGGAATTTGCCAGGGACTTAGCTTAAATCCAGCCACAAACCTTGCTGCTCATTGCAAATGATACATGTCAGTTGGCATTGTGAACCTGCCACACTTACTGTGTGAGTAGCCACAATTACTGACTTTGTTGCTGGAGTCCAGCAGATGAAAGAAGGAACATCAAGCACATCATGAGAAGTATCACATTTAAGATGAATCTTTGTAATTGCAAGATTTCTTAGGGACAAAAATATTTACTTGGAGCTTTTTCATCCTGGCTCATGGTCAGCATAGAGAGTGGCAGTATGTGGCAGTATAAGCAAGGGCGCAGGAGAGACCTTTGAACTGAATCAATGAAGAACAGCAGATAACTCCAGCCCTGCTCATTTCAGAGCCTGCCCTCCCATGGATTTGCCAGTATTTACTCAGATCTTTTCCCAGTGGCTATCAGGTGAGACTCAAAATGTGAACTCCTTCATCTGCAAACCTCATCTTTCGCTGTAGTGAGTATGTCTATGCTTTCTTGTTGCTGTCAGGTAACACCATGATAGCTGCGTATGATCAAAGAGCCCTTGTGAGCCAGTGCAAAGCCTGTGTAGGCAGTAATGTGCAAGCAGGACAGCAGGTGGGAAAAGCTCCTGTTGCCTTCAATCCCTTCCACTTGTGTCTGTTGAGATTCGATGCTGCACATGCTGTGTGTTTGCTGAAGTGCCCTCTGGCTCCACAGTGCTGGGTCAGGTCTATTGTCCCTAGGCTTTCAACATGCCCCAAGTGTTCACAGCCAGGATCCTGACAGCTTTCTGTGCCAGGGTCTTTTATACAATGCTGCAGATGAGTCCTTTGTCCCCAGCTCAGACTTTCAGACTCCTCTGGATCTAAAGTTTCAAAATTGTCTCTTGGACCAACTCACTGTGCTTACTCTCCCTCCAGATAAATAAGGTTTATTTGACTTGGAAAAGAGACAATAGTTTTCATCTTAATTATGAAAGATACACTGTATAGAATACCTCTCCTAAGACTGTGTAAAATTTCATTTAGCAATGTTAATAATGAAGTTGTTATGTGTTATGATCTGAGCAGGAATCTCGCTCACAACTCAGGAGCCATTTGTCTAACTTCAAACTGGTTGATGGTTTTCATCACTTTCCTTTGTCACCAAGACTTCTCTTATTTGTTTGTACCTCTTTCTTTTATATGAAATGCAATTTTTTACTATGTAGGCATGACCATAAATATTTAGACACAACCAGTGAAGCTTTTAGATGTGTGCTTAGGAATAAATCTTTCTATGAGTCCTTGGTTGAAGATGGAGGCAGGAAGTAATTGCCCACGAAACTCCCTGTGGATTAGAAAGAGGAAGGGATACTTCATATCTCTCAAAGGATAGCTTTGGGTAAATGGGCTGCTGGAAGAAAAACTGCTGCTGAAGAGCAAAACTGGTGACATGTTTTGTGAGATTCGATTTTGCTTCCCAACTGCTTGAGAACATCTGGAAAGGAGAAATATCAAAATAGTTATGTTTATGTGTGGAGACTTTCTTCCTGAAATGCAAAGAGGAGTGTGTATCTCCATGTCAGAAGTGCTTTCTAGGTGTAACTGTTTCGTAACTGTTGTGGATCTCCTTTCACTTCCCTTTTGGCTTGGGCCAAAGTCCGCTGAAGTGAAAGCAGAGCCACAATGATCTGTTTACAGTCTTTGGACCAGACACATAAACAGCAGCTGTGGTGCCAGCTCAGTCATAACTACAGTTGGCAAAGTTACCATGTCAGCTGGGACAGATTGTCCATCATTATATGCAGGTTAGGCCATGGAAAATGCAAACTAATTCGGTTTTCTCAGACCTTCTTTCACTTAGTCTTTTCCTCAATTCTTGGCCTTTTGGCTAAGATCAAGCGTAGTGTAGTACTATGTGTAGTTGCATTACTTGGCATTTTGAGAGTACATACAGCTCATCTGATGCTGAGCAACTGAGGTCTCAGGAACTTGACCTTGTTGCTGGGCTTGTAAACTTTCAGACTTATCCCGTTTTCAAGAGAGGCTGAGTCTCCTGTTTCAATGACATAACTTGCTTGCTTAGATTCCCTACATTTCAACAGGTTTCCGTTAGAGACTTTTTCCCTTTTAGGTTCACTGTCTTGTGAGGAATAAGTAACTTGAAATGCTTGGAGAACATTTGCTTTGTTGCTTCTTGTCAGTCCAATTTCCAGGCATCAGAACCTCATGCTTCCAGAGTTAGCTGGAAAATCCAGGAAGATTTTTATAAAATGGCACTGGAAAACGTTCAATTTGAAAATTTTCCATAAAGGAAAAGTTGCACATACATGTATTTTTGTTGATACTTCCCATTTTCAGTTGTTTACAAAGTATTACAATTCCAGTTTTATTTTTCAGTGGTATATTTTACTCCAACAAAATAGGAGGAATAACTTCCATCCATGGTTGTGAGTCATTCCTTTAGCAACTGCAATCTTTCACCTACGAGTCTTGTGATTAGGGTCTCTGAGAGTGTTCTTCCTCCCCAGCCTCTTCAAGAGAGATTCATCTGTCTGCTTTGCAATGGGTAAGAGGCTCAAGAGCCTTCTGAGAACAGCACAGTTGCTTCTGAAGTACCCCTGTTCAGAGATCAGACAAGCTCATGGCTCCATCTCAGGAGGTGGGGAAGAGGGATGTGTGTAATTGTGTTTGTTGGGACTTTTAAAAACCTTTTGTATTATTTGGTGTAGAGGTACCAGGGGGTCACCTTCTCCTGAATTCCTTGTCTGCATGCCAGCACCTGGTAACTGAGGACACCAAAGGTATGGCAACTCAGCTTTAGGAAAAACAAAATTAGAAACAGCAGAAGCAGATGCCAAACAGTAGCTGCATCTGGATTTTCGGTGATCGACTCCACATGTACGTCCCTGTTACTGCACAATATCCTAAGAAAAGATTTTAGTCTTCCTTTGCAGCCCAGGATCTCCTTATGTCTAAAACCTGTCTTGAGCATGTTGAGTGAAAAATCTGCTAGACCACAGCTGGGAAGAAATTGGTGGTGTGGCGGTTTCATCACTTATGGGAAACACCTCCCAGGTGACAACCGTATTTCACAAAATGCATGCCCCACAAGCCAGGGAATATAAGGCAAAATGTGTAACTTGAGATACAGTGTGTCCAGAGCCCAAGGACCTAGCCCTTTCTATACTTAGCTTATTGAAATCAGAAGATCTTGGTCACTCAGTTTCAGCAGCTAGCAGACAACAAATTGGACGTGAGGCTATTCTCAGCTTTTTATTTATTTCTGGGTTTTTTTAAGCTATTTTTTTCTTTATGCAGATGTTTTTAATACAGCATCCTGAAATGCTTGCAGCTGTCAGTGTCTAATGAGCCTCTAACATGCCATTTCATACTATTGCTTTATACAATTAAACCATACCATTTACAGAAAGAGAAAAAAAAAATGTTTTATTTGTATGATTAGTAGTATTTCTGGAATACCGTAATTCCTATCTGTCAGCATTTATTATCAATCTTTTTTTATACAAAAGTTTGCATTTGTAGGGAGAGATAAACACATGCATATACATATTTTGTACGTTTTTATTGTTACAGCTCAGTAGATGAGACAAGAAGAAGCTCTTCTGAACCTCTGGTAATTATTGCAGTGAAAACATCTCTACAACTTGATAAACTGATTACACATGTTCTTGCATAGCAGTTTTTGGATCAAAAAAAAATGCAGAAAAGGTAATTTGGATCCTCACAAGACTAAATATGCTCATAAATACAAGGGCTAGATAAAATGTGTGTGTGTACATTCACCCTAATTATTTTAAAAAACTCACATTGAAGTATTCTAGTAAACAAAATGTGGCTTTAATTTCTTTTAATGATAATTCCGGTTATACAAGTAAAAGCAGTTATAAAAAAAACAAAAGAATAATAAAAAATAAAGGAAACCCCAGATTTTCCAAAGAGCAACATCTCTCCTTTCAGCACGGCATTGAAGCAGCTCTCTGTGCAAAGCATTTAGCCCTCAGCAGAAACCACTGTTCTGTAGTTTGTAAGCACAGCCATTACCAGTAGACTCCCCAACTGGGTGCACTAAAAACCTGGGACCAGAGCAGATTTTGATCAAGTTTGAGAAATAAAGCTCTAAATGCCAAGCAGTCCCTCTTCGGTTACTAAGCAGTTGTCTTTACTGTGCAACTCTTGGATTAGGAAGAGTTGTGCTGTGTTCCCAAATGCTCCATTACAACTCTGTTGCCAGTCTGTCCTGCAGTCCACTGGGATTGTAATGTGGCACTCTGGGGCTTGACGGACATGTCCTCTTTTTTTTGAAGTATGTCAATACTACATATGTCAATACATGCCCTTTTATTATCCTTTCCTCAGTGACAAGGTGCCATTGCACCATAAGAGAGCATATAGATCTTGGGTGTCCAACCCTTCCTGAAGGAAAAAATCACTGCTAGCACCTCTTCCTCACCCTTCTCTTTTCCCACTCTGAGGACACTTGCCATGGCCTCCTGTATCTCTCCAAGACTATCTCTTTTTTCCTACCACTTCTAAACCCCAGAGCCCAAAAAGGTAATGGGCTAGTTTTCGAAGGATGCAGTGTGGCCGACATGGGACGGTTTTCAGCCAGCACAACATTATATGGAATTCAGCATTGCTGCTGCCTTGGTCTGCTTTTGAAATATTGTCTAAGGTGCTGAAAAATAGCAGATGAACTCCCCCACATCACTGTGAACTACAGGAAATACTAAGAAGCACTTCAGCTGCGTGAGTGCATCTCTGGCGCTGGTGCTTGAGTATAAGCAAACTTCTGAGAGCCATAGGCAGTTAATTGTGGCGTAGCCTGGTAGGTAGATGGTGACCATGTGCCTACTTAGGCAGGTAGGTAAGTTCTTATGACTGCAATGACAGTGCTCTGGAGGAGTGAACTGAAGTCCTGGCCATAATGGAGGTAATAGAACTGCTTGCTTGTCTCTGCCCATCCCAAGGGCTGCCCCATATCCAGGCTATACCATAGGTCTCTCAAGCCCCAAAAACTTAATTAGCTACTAGTTATTGCAGTATCCCTGGCATTGATGCAAGTAGTCTGACTCAGGCACAGAAGTTGTCATGGTAGGAAAAGGGGCTGTTCCTGTGTTTCATGGTGTCTAGTATGGTGCTTTACTGGCCTGTGATAGGAACCATAGGTGGCCCTCACAAAGCACATCACAAGCAAGAGTAGACACCACAGTGTGGGAGAAGAGCCGGAGCAGACATGCAAGTTTTAGCTAAAATATTACGAGCTTCTTGTGACAGCAATGCAACACATCCCACATGGACATTCAATGGTGATCTCTTATCTGGAGAAACAAAAAGCTGAGTTTGAGTAGGCATGATAGAGGCTTTGTGAAAAGGGATTGCTTCCGAGATGGCAGCAGACAAATGCTGCATGGTGGAGGGCTCTAGGCATTTAATGTCTGAGCCTCAGCTCAGGAACATCAGCTCATCTGGGTTCAAAAGATACTGATAGAAGAGAGAACACAGCACCCCAGAGGTAAAGGCACACTTGCAGCCACACATACACACACTCACAGGCTCATGACCTAATCACATCCTGGAATAACAGGCTAAATCCCAGCTGCAATAGGCACTTTGGAGCATATCTGGCTCTCCTGAACACACATGAGAGATCAAGCAGTGAGGAAGCAGCAGCTTGCTCTCTTTCCCTGGTCAGGACGAGGAACGAGCTGAAGGCATGGGACATTTCAGGTGCTCCAAGTTTTCCAGGGACGCTGCAGTGAATCTGCTCAAGGTCATATCAGGGGACCATGCCGACATGTGGAAGGGGTCATTTATTTTAGGAGACTGGCAGATCAAGCTTGGTGATACATTTGGCCACATAACCTCTTCTTTGATGGTGAGGAATTGCTCTCTGCCTGTATTAAGCACGAAGTTTCTGCTTCTGCATCAGGCTTGGAAAAGGACATGTATGCCCAAAGGGCTGGTCCATTTTTTTGAGCTCTGTTCCCTCTCTGCAAACCTTGCCTTGATACCACAGTTCTCACAGTGCTCATGCCATACATGGATGGTCACCAGAGATTTACAAGTGGGAAGATGTTCTCCACCAGCCCTTGGAGAGAGTCAGGTCTGGTATTTGCTCTGGCAAAGAACTGTCCTTATTTGAAGTTCTGGTTCCATATGGCTGCAAAAGTACTCGTAGTTCATGGAGGCAGCTAAATCGTGGGTGTGTTTATTGGAATTGCAAATAACTTTATGCAGACGGGTTAGCCTGGTCACTGGGAATTTGTATGGGTAATTATGGGCTCATTATTATCTTCCCTGCAGGGAAGACACATGACCCAGTAGTCTGAGGAAAAAGTTGGGCGCCAGGAACTCCTGGACTCTAATCCCAGCTCTGACACTCCCTTTTCTGGCCGCAGGCAAGTGACTTAACTTTGTGCCTTGGTTTCTCTGTCTGTAAAATAGGGATAATATCTCTGAGGAGTGTTATGAGGATTAATTAGATAATGTTCACTTAATGCTTTGAAGATATGAAATGTGAAATCTTATTATGCAGCTTGGAATGCTTTCCAGGCTCTTTTGATTTCTGACCACACGCTTTCATTAGATCACCTCCTTCCCCGCGGAGGTGGATTCGCTTGGGAGCCACCCCAGCTAATTTGGGAGTTGTTTTTTTCCAATAGCTTGGAGCAGTGCCCAAACACGCTGACTCACACCGGCTCACTGGAGAAGCTGCCTCTGACACCTGACCCTGGCTGGGGAACGCCTCGGTGTGCACTGGCTTTCAGGAGACAAGTCAGGGAGTGGCTGGAGACAGGATGAATCAGGTTTAACTGTCTCTAATGAAGTCAGGGATAGATTTTGCCCTCTGGCCTTCTCCAAAAGCATCTACACTTCTGGGATTCCTGGCTGACCGGGAATGCAAGGAGCAGCTCCTTTGCTGCTGTCCTGTCAAAGGTGTAGATGATTTCTAAGCATCTGGTTAGACTATTTCTGTCTTGGTATCATGAGGCATGGATGCGTAAGATAAGGAATTTGTTTTTTTTACTTTAAGGAATCAAATTGTCTTCTCGGTCATTCCCTATACATACAGTCTGCTTCCTTAGAAGAGTAATTCTTTGAGAAAATGCAAACTTCTGCTATGCCAAGTAACTAACTGTACAGGTCGCAGTAAGGTGAATTACTGCTTATAAGGCAATATCCAAAGCAGGCCTTATTCCTCAACTGTACTTTCATAATAGTTCAGTGGTCCCATAACCCTTATTAGTCTGCTCCACAGCGGGAAACCATCCCTTCTCTCATAGCCCCGTTGTGCACACCTTCATCCAGCAATGCTTGGGCCGTGGCAGCTGCCAAGCTGGCAAGTGGGAATGTACCAGGTGCCTTGGCTGCCGCAGCCACTGGGTCAGGTGGTGGGAGGCCTGGACACCCTGGTCTGAATCACAACAGGCTTGAAAATGCTTTACCTTACCCAGGAGCAGCATAGGCTCTGGCACAAGCATCTCCTCAGCCTTTCAGTAGGAAAAAAGTCCTCCCTGGGTGTAGCCTCCCCTGGCACAGAGGGTTTTTCACCCGCAGGACTTTGCTTGAAGATGCTGCCAGCGTTTAAGATCAGCTACTCAAAAGCATGAGCTCCCTCGAGTGGAGCAAACACCCCACTGCAGGGACCGGCGGGGCACAGCGTGGGGCCTCTCTCGCCCCGAGCCGCACCGTGCTTCCCTGCTCTGCGGGGACAGCGCTTTTGCGGTGCACCACCGGTACCGGCTTGGTCAGCTCAATCAATGGAAAAAAAAATGTTGGAAGGAATAAGCAGCATAGAAGTAAATGATGAAATATAGCAATTTTCAGAGCTAGATCTCTCTTCTGAAATCAAGACTTGCCTCAAGACAGACAAACTGCTTAGGAAACCAGTCCCCATCACTGCCAAGGGTAGAATAGTGACAGAATCAGAGTATTTTCCCTGTATTTTAAAATAGCCCAAATATATTTGCCCATCCACCTACCCTGAGAGTGAGATTCATGTTCAGACAGAGGTCCTTTCTGCTTACTGTTGTCCCCCCACAACATCCTGAGAAGTTTTTGTGATGACATAGGTCTTCAAACAGACCTTGGACTCTAAAATTTGTTTGTGATATGCCCTTGTCTCTAATGCCTGGGAAAAGAGCAGGTTTTTTATCATACATTTCAACTGTGCATATTGCAGAAGATGAATGAAAGGAACCCAAACACACACGTGAACACCTGGGCAGTAGCTTTCACTCTGTAGTTCATGAATGTGGGAGTATTGTCAGGAGGCATTGGTGGTTGAAAGGGGGCCACAGGTTCTCCACTACGGGGTTGCAGATCATTTAACACCTTATCATTCACAAACAGCATACATTATTCCTAGGAGTTATCAAACAACTAGAATGTATAGTGATATGACTCAAGGAGCTGCTGGCGTGGCATTCTGCTTGAGTGCATTGTCACATCCTGCATCCAACAGGTGTAAACTGTGTCCCTGAAGAAGGCACAAGGAAAGAGGGCAGAGGGGGAGAGTATAAGCCAAGTCCCACCTGGAATCATAGAACACCAGGTTGGAGGAGACCTCAAGGATCACCTCGTCTGAAATAAACTTTCTGGCCAGCTGATGGTGAAAACAGCCTGTGCTGGGTATTGCTGCAGGATGATCAATGAATAGCAAAAGAGGACCCAACAGTACTTCCAGACTGCAAAAGCACATGCCAAGGTGGACACAGACTCCCATCATAGGGGTTGCGATTTGATCCTGGGAGCATGTCCAAGGCTCATGGGCTTTCTAGTGGCTGTCCTTTGGCTCACCTGTGTTCAAAATGCTAATACCATTTTAGGCACATCCACGCAGACACATGCACAGGATGCTGTAGTCAGCACCCATGTATAGCAACAATTTGTCTGTAGAAAGCAAACCTGTTTCTTTAGCTAAGCTTTGATTATATATGCTATCTGCTAAGTCATTGAAATCTCTTGGAATGAATATATGGAAGAATTATTGTAATTGAATCTAAGTAGTGCTCAAATTAATGTAAATATGACGCATCAGCCAAATAATTAAAGTTGTGTCAGGTATGGGTTTTATTCAGTGCTTGAATTAGGTTCATGCTTGAACTTGTTGATTTGCCTTGAAGTTTGTAAGGCTGAGCTCAAAAGACAAAGTGTTGTGGGAATGCTGAAAACAACACAGCAAGGCAAAGGGCTCTTCTGCTTTGCTCTGGGGACATTTTCTTACACCATCTGCTGCACTTCTCACTGGGCATTTTGCATTATATGCAGTAGCCCCTTTGTTTCATTTATGGAGGTGTTTCACAATGTATACGTGTCAGCCTACAATCCACAAAGGTTGTCTTTCTCTCAGTACTCAGTAGCTGAGCTTCGCTGGAGAACTCTGGCAGAGCTCCACCTCTCAGTCTGTCTGGGTGTGGGGGCTGGGAAGCATGGCTGGAGCAGGCTGGCTCTGCCCAGGGCTACTCGGGTACCTTCCCAGTGCTCCCAGCTCCAGCATGTAACATTAGGCTGGGAAGCATGGCTGGAGCAGGCTGGCTCTGCCCAGGGCTACTCGGGTACCTCCCCAGTGCTCCCAGCTCCAGAAAGCAACATTAGCAGAGGTTATTCCCTTGGGAACCACTGTCTCACCAGCTTGAAGCCACTAGGCTGGGCTCACACAACCACAAATTTCAGCTTCAATGACCTCTGGAAGCAGCCTGGTTGAACTTGCTCTGCTATGAGTGGCCTCAGAACAGGCTGCCTGAAAAAGCACTATTTAGGAAACAAAATGATGCATTCCTATGGATATACCAGCTCAGCATCTGGCTCCAAGTCCTTTTATTTTCAAGGCATGGTTAGGAAAAAGAGACTTAGGCTCAGGTTTCAAAGTTGAGAAAATGCACCAAGAATAGTCAAATGGTTCCATTGGAGAAAAAAAAAAAATGCTAAATCAACTGGACCACACCTTCAACACATAAAAGCTCAGTTAAAACAAAAAGAAAGAAAAGACCTCCAACCACCGCCACAACCACCATTCACCTCTGCACCCCCAGCCAAACTATTTTCATTTTTTCTGGGCCATTTGTACTTGCTTTGTGTGTTTAAGTCAGGCATTTGAATGCAAATGTAGTTTATACAAGCATTTGTGCACACGTATATTTCAAACACACACAAACACACCAATATGGCCCAGCCAAGCCTTTGCTACTCATATCCCACATAAAAGTTAATCTGGGAAGTGATAAATTCAGAGGGTAGTTAACCCTCCCTCCCTGCACTGTGTCTGGATTGCATCCATGAGTGAACTTTCTCTGTGGCCTATTTTAGGGTGCTGTTAGTTCTCTACGGTAGCCTTGTCTATGTCAGTGACCTGCTCTGTGTTTGGAGCACAAAACAAGCCCTTCAGAAAACCTACAAATGTGCATGTGCTTGGCAAATCCATCCAAGGGGAAAAGATCGTGTTCTTGATCGTCTATCTCAATATCTCAACATGATGTGAGGGTCCTATTTTGCTCTGAAATTCTCCTTTGTAACATGAAGCCCTGAGCACTTTCATGACCATATCTGCATTGCACGTGATTATGGTGGTTCCTGGCGACATTCACCAAGAGCCAGAAACTATCAATGACAGCCAGGTGTACTCATAGAAAAGGTGGGATGCTCGGCCTCTTGGCATGATGGAGAAGAGCTGTGGCTGTGTGTATTGTCACTATGAGGAAACCTGGCTTGGATGAGGTATCTGCACTGTCTTGCTCTTTGGGTGTTTTTTGCAGATTAAACTCTATTACCTCCCAATGGGGGCCAAATCTTAAACAAACAGTTAAACAAGACATGACAACAAGGGAGAAGACCTGAGTTCTTCCCTAGATGACAACATTACCTATGCTGCTACTGACATTGGTGTGGAAGGTGGGATGAGGTCCCCATCCAGCCTGCTATGTGGACTGGGGCATTAGGAATAGGAGCAAATTGTCCCAGGAGGGAAACAGCAGGGTTGAGGGGGCAGGGGGGAAGATCAGAAGGGCAGTGAGACTCTCTCCGTGGCTTTGGGCTTCTTTGTTTCTTGAGATGACATTACAGCACTGGTATTTGCTGAGATGTTTGGCAGCATGTCCCCAGTAGCTCGTGAAAAGGCTTTGTACGAGGGGACAGTGTGGGCTGCCTTGCAGAGAGACTGCCCTTCCCACAGTGCCAATTAAGTATAATCTCAGCGACTTGTGTCTTTTTCTGGGACTGGAGCCGTTTAGCCCACTCAGAGGCATTTTATGCCCTTACTGTTGAGTCCAGTAGAGCTGAACATAGTCCTTGTTTTTCCTATCTTAAACAGAGCTGAGATCACCAAACCCCCATTTTGCAACTCTTATATTTAGCACTTCCTCCCGCAGCTTCACCACCCCCCTACTCCTCCAGTACAGTGGCTCCCATCATTTTAACGCACTTGCAAACAAAAGAAGAGCACAGCAAAGCAAGAAAATAGACTGAGCATCATTCCTTCTCCCTCGATGGAGCTAAGCATAGTCAGCATTACTGTGCACTCCTTTCTCCTTCTGAGCAAAAGTAAATAAGATAAAAAGCGTCTTCTTTATAAAAGACATCACCAACTTTTGTTTTGGAAGTGCCCTTGGGGTTCTGCACACTCATGCTGAGAACTGCTGGGTTGCATAATGTGGGGGCTGGCCTCTGCACCTCCTGGAGGTAGCAGTGTGCTCAGGCACTCTCTATTATTTTGTTTCTTTGTGTTTTATTTTGCTGGTAAAGCTTTCTTTATAGTGCTAGCTGTGTGGGGAGTGGGGTTGGAAATTGTCCCAGAAATTTGTGACTTAGTGTGTATCGGCTGCTAACAGCACCCATGGTATGCTACAGGTTTTCCACTGTTCAAGAAGGGGCAGCTTCAGCCCTGAGGAATAACTCCAAGCTCAAGGTCAAGTGGACCAAAGAAGGCAGAGAAATGAAGGGTAAAATTTTTTTAAAAAATCAACTCTATGTGATGTTCTCAGCAGGTGGGAGCAGATCACGGCAGATTGATGCATGTCTCCCACAACACCAGCTGGTCAGCTGCAGAGGTTGTGTGCATCCTGGGTGAAACAGGAGCTACCTATCCTCTGACCCCAAAGTCAACATCCTCCCTGGTCATGGCTCTTCACCTAGCTAAGGATGGGTGGACCATGAGACCCTCAGTATGACCGCAGTGCTGGATCATGCAAGGATGTGGCTTCTCTGAGTCCTTATTCACAAGAAGCTGCATTTAATAGTGGTAAGCATTAATGGAGACCTGGGCTATAAGCATGACAATACAGCATAACATGTCAGCATGGAAGAACCCCAGTAGTGAGGAGCACGGTGCTAAATCTTGCGGTGGGAATCTCCAAAAGCATACTAGGTTGGAGCCAGCCCCTCCTGGTTAAGGTTGGGGTTTGCTTTTGAGACGATCATCTTTTGTTGTGGAGACACCTCTCTCTCCTGGAGTCAAAATGCAAAAATACACTCAAACTTCTATTATGCCCATAACTTGCCTATGTGATTTCATACTTTCTTTGTGCTGGTTGACAGATTACTCTAATGATGGTGTTGACATTCATTTAGTGGTACTCACTGGTACTTTCATTTAATAAAAGTCTTTTCTCACTTTGAACTGAAGTGTTTTTGCAAGTGTGGCCTGTGGTGGTTTGCATTTGCTTTATCATTAATTAAAAGTAAACGCCTTTCTTGAGAACATGTCATTGCCATGCAGATGAAGCTAGCACCTTCAAATGGATTCTTTCTGTGTGTTATTTCTTTAAATGTATTACCTCCTAAAGTCTGATGAAGTAAGAATTTGAATAACTATTTTTGAAAGGTAGAATTCACTGATAAGGTTCAGATAAGCAGTACAGATTCTTATCATCTCAATTTAACTACTCTGACTTATTTAAATGGGGGGAAAAAGGAACTTGCAATTCAACAAGAACAGCTTCTCCAGAGGTTTTCACTTATGTTACTCTTGGACTGGGTTCAAACACTGCAAGGATGCCTTTATCCTGTCAGCACTTCCATGCTCTGAGTCTTGTATTGACTTTTCAGCCCATACGAGCCTGCTGAAGCAGCCCTTGTCGCTGTAGTTGTGTCCAAATACACGGAGTCAGTTTTTCAGAGTAAGTTCACCTGGAGATGCTCAGGAGTGCTTGCCAGCCTCAGCTGTCTATCTTGTGCTTGCATTTTGATGCCAGGTACCCAAAGAAAATTTCTGATGTCATACTGCTTCCTAAAGAAATCACCTCAATTGGATGCTTTGTCTTCGAAAGTCTCATGACATTTTCTTTTCCAGAAGAAAGTCCCACACCCTTGTGTTTGTGTGTGGGATTCAACTCCTTTTCTCTTCTTGCTCTCATCTTGCAGATGGGAGCTGCTGCTCTTATTGTCATTTTTCCTTTCTTTTTATCTTTCTCTACATTGCTTTTATTTACTGACTACTACTCCCATCATGATCTACCAAAGTGACAACTTGCTCACAAGTCGCCATAAGACCCAATTTCCATATAATGTCTGCAAAAGGAGCTGCTAAAAAATCCCACTCACCTAAATTAAAGCTTTATTTGCTTCCTTCATTTGGAGTTTTCATATGCTTGTGTGCTCTAGTCTTGTCTTTGAACTTTCTAGTCTCTAGAGCCATGTCCTAGCTATCATGCCTCAGGGAACATTGAAAGGAATAAGTAAGGCACTGGTGTAAGAATGTCTGGAGCTGAGGTGTCACCAGGGCCCACCAGACTCTTCACTAACAACAGTCATCAGCTTTCCCTGTGAGAGGACAATGTGCCAAAACGGAGCCCTCCCCCTTGTGCTTTCCAGTGACAATTTGGTTTGCATGTCTGTTCTACGTCCTGGGAGACTCTTGCAAAACTTCTTCTGGACCCTGGCCATGGCTCTCCAGTTTGGCACTAGTCTGCTCCAGGCCAAGTGGGAGCAAGGAGCAGTGTTGAGACTTCTATCAGCTCATGGATCCCACTACTGTGCAATCGATGACATGCTCCCGTCATTTTATCTGCAAGCCACAGGAGTAGAATGCAAGGGAAAAAAAAAGGAAAGAAAAACAGAAAAGGAAAAAAAGAGAACTTCCAGGCTGTCTCAGGGAGACACCTTATCCCAACATTATCAGGTAGAGTCACTCTGCTCCCTTAGATGGGCATGAAGCACCTGCGCACAGAAGGAGCCAGGCTGCAAAGGCCACCAAGAGATGGTTTGCAGTGAAGGCACTGAGCCAGCAGCACTGCCTGGGCTCACAGCGACTGTTTTATCATGAAACTGCACCCACCATGTCCAAAGTCAGTGCCAGCAGTGTTTGTGTCTGGCCCAATTTAAAATGACTTTAATAAAGGAAAGGTCAAAGGTGAAATCTCAACACCTCAAATTTGTGTACCTGTAGCCATGTTTAGAGATATCTGAGTTGATTAGCTGATACCTGGCTCTCTGAGCATCTGCAAAACCTAAAGCTTTTTTGCTCAGTAACATGGAAAAGCCCCATGCTTTAGTTTCAAGCAAACATGAAAAATGGGGTTGAACCATTTGGAACAGTTAGCACAGTGGCTAGTAGCTTGTCTTTCCTTTCTGGACAGAAAGGCTCCCTGTGCAAAGGAGTGCAGTGGTCACAGATGGGAAAAAGAAGAGTGTCTCTTCATCTGCTCATCAAGGTCTGCTTTTCCAGGCATTTTTAGTTGCTGTCCAAACAGCCTTTGTTGTCTCATTCCCAAGGCTGCTTCCAGAGCCAGAAGGCAGCTCAGAGAGGGGGAGGTAAAGTAGCAAGAGGGTTCTTCATGGGATAGGGGGAGGGAGGACAGCTTCTCCACTGTCTGGAGGTTTACAAACAGAAAGGCTGGTTTAGAAATCCAAAATAGCTATGGAAACTTTTATTTCAGCTTACACCTAAAAAAAAACCCAGCCCTCTGAAACTCAGGCTTTATTCTCAGTGAAGTTTCTTGCACAGTCATGAAAAGTTTGGGCTGTTTGCACCCTTAAGCAATAAATCTGTTGTAGCTATTTGTGCAAACTGAATGTAAGTGAAAATTTGCTTCACTTGGAGGGTCTATGCCTCATGCAGTGGAGGAGAGGGACCAGCAGGAAGGAGATGATCATGCCAGACCTGCAGCCATCTGCACCTCATGGAGCCACCACATCAGGACAGAGGGGACATGGGAGAAACAGCACTGGATGACAAAGAAGAGTCAGCAGCTCTGAGTATTTTTTATTGACAAGCTCACTGTATTTCAATCAGCTTTGAAAATGTTTCAGAAAAACCTTGTGGAACAGATCTCATCCTGCTGTTGTGTTTCTGTAGGGTATGGGGGCTGACATTAGCATCTGATGAGCAAATCCATCACTCAGGGTTTATACCCAAGGAAGTCTGGAACTAACTTACCGCACAGCACCAACACTGATTTTCTTAACAACTAACATGGCAGGAGCAAAAATAATTATTTCATTTTCTGAGCTCTACCAACTAGAAATATGTCTTGAGGAAAATGTTACATGGGTATCATATAGACACTCACTCTTTCAGCATTTAAACTGCAGTACTTCTGCCCAGTTTCCAAGGATAATGTCATATGTGCTGTTTTTCCCATTTATGTCTGGATCCACAACAAGCATGAATAAGCTGCTTTCATCTATGTCTTCTGACACTATCTGCAAAACATTATCCCACCGTTACGATATGTGCTCTCTTTCTCTGGTCACCGTCCATTGACTCATCCCTGCTGCCCTGTCTCAAGGGACACATCAACACTGCGTTTTTTGTCTTTCCTTTTGGGAGTGATCTCTGTGCTCCATTTACAGACTCTCTTCCTCAAGTTTTTTTATTCTTCACTTCTTGCTCAGGTTTCTCTCCCTTCGGAGCTCATCCTTTCATGTTCTCAGACCACAGGATGGAAGCAGAGATATGCTGCCCGTTGATCATCTTGAGGGTGCTTTCCCCTGGATGTTCACAGGACCAGGGGTTTCTGAACAAAGTATTCCAGAAACAGACCCAGGATGTGAAGTTTCATGCTTACATCCCCTTCTGTGTCTTTTCCAGTTTTGCAAACATTTCCCTGTCTATTATTCTGTAATTAACCCTAACCTAGTGAATTCCAAACACTTATGCTTGAGTAGAAAACAACTGTCTGAATTCAGTGTTAAAGGATCATGGTAGCTTTATAAACATCCTGAACATTTAAAAATTCTGGAATCTGGAGTATCTTAGTGCTCAGGGCTTTGGCTTTTATTCCATCAATTAGCAGAGATTACCTGAACTAAGTGAGGTGATTTGGGTTTCCTACTCATTGTGTCACAATGGCTGTTAGATCCTGACAGGTCTTCTTTCCATGAACAGATATGATAGGCCATCACACACAGAGGCTACTGCTTTATAAATCTATATTGATAATTATTTTTTTTTAATTTTACATTGCAAGATATCTGGGAGAGGATACTCTCTTTGCTGTAGCCAGCCATGACTTGTAGGAGTATATCTGCCTTTCTACAGAGGTAGTAAATAATTTTTCTGTGGAGTTGATTGTCTACTGGCCACATACTAGCTTATTTTAAATATGTTCCTTAGAACTTGTGCAGCCAGTTCACCTTGGTAGAGCTCAGATTAAGGTCTAAGAGCTGAGACTTTCTTCCCCTGGCAATCTACAACCTCCTCCTTGGGTACAGAAACATACTGACAGAGCCATGGTCGCTGCAATGTCACACTGGCTCTCTGCTTTGTTATGACTAGGACTCAAAACAGGGTAAAACCAATCATAAGGGTATTTAGTTGTATTTCCAAAGCTTGAAAAATCTGGAGGTACAGTGCATCATTTGTTTTGGTGTCACTGTGCCGGGGCACCTGTGAGGTGGTGCTTGGTAGTAAGAATTGTCTTCACTTCTTTTCAGACTCTGGCACCTAAGATGATAGCCAATGCATTTTAAGTGGGTTTGAGGTGGACAAGCACTCCCATCTCGACTCCCACCATGCTTCTCCGGACTGCATATGGCATTGCTGGAAGGTGACAGAGACATCTTGACATTTTGAGAGTATTTGTGTTCCTGCCCTCTTTCATTCTCACTGCCAGCCACATCCTCTAACTTTGGAATTAGAATACAGTCCAGCAGACCACCTTCCTGTTTTTGTGCTCCCTGGGTTTCATTGTTTGCTTCAGTCTGGAGGTGTCACAGCTCCAGAGGTGGCTGTGTAGAACTGGAAATCCATTGCAGAGACAGAGAAACATCTGGGTGAAGGCACAGAAAAATCTATATTAAACAAGCCATCCTGACATCTGTTTCAGAAAACTGCATACTGTATAGTTCAGTACACACTATTTTCTTTCAAAGTTAAGGTAATAAAGAAGGAAGAAAAAAAAAAGGACAAATTGGCTACACAGTAGCTTTTATAAAGTGGATTAGCTCAGTCCAACCCTAAGCCAATGTGTTTTCTTTCCTGCAGGATCTTAGATCTGGGAGTCTTCACAAGCCATCTGTAATATGCTGTTAATGACTTCTGTAAAGTTCTTTGTAAAATGAGGGAAAAAGGGATGTTGGTGCCTCATTGTTCCCATTTTCATGATTCTACAAGCACAGCCTCCCACAGAAGTGAGGTCTTCCCTGGCTTTTATCATCCAAGATTATCCTAGAGTTGATGAGTTAACAAGATCTGACAAGATCACAGCACAGGGCAGTATACCTGCAGGTAAAACAAAGGTCGCTTTAGAGTAATTTTCTCACAGTCTGGAGCACATAAATGTTCAACTCCTAGAGGTTTTTCCATGGTGAGGGGTAGCCCAGTAAATGCAGTTGCACATCATCTCCATGGGCTGCTGGAAGTCCAGTCTGTGCCCATTTATAAAACACCACCAGAATCACCCTATGTGAATGTATTGGAAAATGAGTTAGTGGCTAAAATAATTTAGCAACCAGCTGTCAGATTCAGGACAACCAAGCACAAAGCCAAGTCGTTCTTGTAACTCAAAGAGCAGTGAGAAGTTATCTTAGCAGTTTGCCTGTTAAAAACTTTAGGGTCCACTGTGACCCACCGTTACAGCGAACAGTTGTCTGTACTGCCAGGATGAGCGTTGCTGACAGGTCCCTGCCAGAGCCGCCCAGAGCTAACGCACTACGGTTAGATCATGTATCTTCAGAGGAGGACCCAGCTTTTGTTATGGACTTCTGTATATGCTTGCTCTGATTTTACACTGCTTCTCCCCATTTACATTCACTCGGAGAACGACTCCACTGTGTTAAACCTTGCTACTGTCCACTACTGCTAATGTCCAGTTTATTACAGACTCTTGATAAGGCCCTGCCTTAGGTCAGATCTTTAGGTCATCTGCCCATTGCAGGAGGATTGGACTAGATGACCTTTAAAGGTCCCTTCCAACCCAAACTGTTCTGTATTTCTATGATTCTATGATAAGGCACTCTCTTGTTTAATTTTGTCTCCAAGTTATTGTGTCAGTGTTTACACAGTGGAAGAATACATTTAAATAGCCATGCAAAAGGCAAAAATCACTCAGTTACTCTAAGTTTAGGCAATGTAAGTCTCTTTTCCTTCCCTTGCTGGGAATACTAGGAAGGCAGAGGTGTGACACAGTTGTATTATCAAGTTCTTTACAGAGCACCTGACTACTGCCCTTTCTACTCCTAACAAGCCTCATCTCCCTTTTAGCTCAATAAATCACAAACTCTTCTGATCCTGAATATCAGTTTTGAGCCATTCTGGTGCTAGGCAGAGGGTGATGATGTAATGTTAGTGGTTTGCCACAGCTGTACTATGAAGGATTTGAGCGCAGTCAAATGTGCCACAGCTGTACAAACGCAGGCAAACCTAAGGGAACAGCAACTGACATCATCAACCTGGACTTCCATGAAGCATTTGACTCTATATCACATGACATCCTTCTCTCTAAATTGGAGAGGTGTGGATTTTACCAATGAACCACTTGGTGGATAAGGAATTAGCTGGATGGTCAGACTCAAAGAACTGTGATCAATGGCTTGATGTTCAGAGACAAGAGGAGTTCCTCAGGTATTGGTACTGGGACTGGTGCTGTTTAACATCTTTGTCAGCAACATGGACAGTGGGATTGAGTGCACCCTCAGTAAGTTTACTGATGACATTGCACTGTGTGATGTGGTCGACACGCTGGAGTGAAGGGGTGTTATCCAGAAGGACTTGGACAGGCTTGACAGGTGGACTTATGCAAACCTCATGAAGTTCAACAAGGCCAAGTGCAAGGTCCTGCACATGAGTCAGGGCAATCCCAAGCACAAATGCAGGCTGGGAGTTGAAGAGACTGAGAGCAGTCATGCAGAGAAGGACTTGGGGGTATTGGTTGATGAGAAGCTCTATATGACCCTGTAATGTGCATCTGCAGCCCAGAAAGCCATCTGTATCCTGAGCTGCATCAAAAGAAGTGTGACCAGCAGACCAGAGGAGGTGATTCTCCCCCTTTACTCCACTGTCATGAAACCCCATCTGGAGTATTGCATTCAGCTCTGGGGCCCCCAACATAAGAACGACATGGACCTCTCGAAGTGAGTCCAGAGGAGGGCCATAAAGATGATCAGGGGACTGAAGCACCTCTCTTACAAGGACAGGCTGAGAGAGTTGAGGTTGTTCAGCCTGGAGAAGAGAATGCTGCAGGGAGATCTTATAGCAGCCTTCCAGTACCTGAAGAGGGCCTAAAACAAAGCTGGAGAGGGACTTTTTACAAGGGTATATAGTGTAATGGCTTTAAACTGAAAGAGGGCAGATTTAGATTAGATCTAAGGAAGAAGTTCTTCACTGTGAGGATGGTGAGGCACTCGAACAGGTTACCCAGAGAGGCTGTGGATGCCCCATTCCTGGAAGTGTTCAAAGCCAGGTTGGACAACAACCTGTCCATGGCAGGGGGGTTGGAACTAGATGAGCTTTACGATCCCTTCCAATACAAATTATCCTATGATTCTAAGCTTAACATGTTTCTTTCTGCAGTTTTTTTCTCTGACTTCCCATATGTCCTGGCTATGATTTTCTGAGTTCTTCCTGTCAATTGTAGAATTTGTCATTCACAGAGGCAGTCTGCAAATTTGCAAGACCTATTTTCTTCAGCCAAAAGCTGAATGAAGATAAGCAACTGCCACGTTCAGAAGTGCCCAGAAGAGCCCAGTCGAAGTGTGAACAACAGCACCATAAAAACCAGGACTCATCTAAGCCCCCAGGGTGTGTTTGGGTTGAGCTCAGGGAAGGAACACGTCTTTTGCAGGCCCTCAGCATAAACTCTGGTACTCAACGGTGCTGGAGCGGGGAGTGTATCCTTCAAATTTGAGTCAGCCCCTAGGAGCATGAGAACTGCCTAACAGTCCACAAGTGTAGGAAGGATTTTTTTTACCCCTTTACTAGGCTCTGCATAGCCATCAAGCCCACCTGTGTGGGGCAGTTGGTGTGCTTTTCTTGCAGGCAGAGGTGCTTGCAGTCTTGCCAAACTTCTGTGGTAGTCTTGGAAGAAAGACAAAATAAAGCCATGTAGTACATGTTAAACTAGTTGCTGCAGAATGCTTTAAGTGTCTCACCTTTAACTTTCCTACTACTTTCTCTAGTGTAGAGAGATGAGACTTCCTCATGTGACTGGTCGGATTACTGTTTACAAGGACATCAAGAACACTAGCACTTTGGGGCACACCATCCCAGGGCTTTAGGAGGCGTGCAAACACTGTGAAGGCGGTCCCTACCCCTAAAAGCCCATGCTATAAACCATGGAGTAATGGGTAGATGAAACAAGGAGATTGAGATGCAGCAAGAGAAACCAGTGAGACAGGTTTGGGCAGCCCATCAGCACAAGGTTGTAATTCTGTGGGGAGTCGTGCTGGTAAAGGAGCGATTTGAAACAGGTTAGCTTTGGGCTGTTTCTAGATGGGGGCTCCTCCCCTGGTGAGAGACGGTCTGTGAGGGAAGGAGCAAGCTGCTGGAAAATGGGCTAGGGCTTTGCCGCGTTGTGGGGCAGTTGACAGTACAGTAGCATCTGAGAGATGAGGTGCTCTGAAAGCCATGGAAGCCAAGGCAAGTAGATATAAGCTAATTCCCATGCAGTGCCCTGCCCACTAGATCTTTTTTCACTCTGAGGGTCCAGAGTGTCTGACTCCAGCAATCTGCAGGGCTGTAGCATTGACCTTGGTTTCCCCCTCCCTCTCCTCTCTAATTTTCCTTCCTTCCTTTGTGCAAATAAAGAAAATGCACTGGGAATTCTTTTGAAGACAGTATGGTTGGGGTTTGTACTGGAATTTCATAAGGAAGCTTATGAGACACTGTAAGACATCTTTAGAAAAAGACCCTTTGAACCTTTCATCTTAATGTATTTATCTCTAGAATACACAGACTTTGCATTCAAGAAAAGCACTTTACAAGGAGAAAATTAAATACATAATGACTTGCAGGAGACCAGGAAACTATATCCCGAGGAACTGTGCTGTGCTCTAGCACCAGGGATATTAAAATGCTCACATACTCTTGACCTTGATTTTGGCATTTCTGTATCATGACATAAAATAATCAAGTTAGTAGGGATATTTTATTATTGTTCCCTACAAATGAACTAGAAGCAAAACGCTGTAGACCAGTATCACTCATAATGTTGTAGTTGGTAGAAAATTCTGTTTCAATATTTCACTTCAATTTTCAGAGCTCCTGTTGCCCTAGGTGGATGTGGTAAAAAAAATGTTGCATAATAGCAGGCTATTGTGCAATGGACTGTAAAACCATTAGACAAATGTGCAAGTTTTTTTTTTTTTTCTTTTTTTTAAAAGTGAAAACTAACTGAATGAAGTGCCTGAAGTCTTTTTTCTGTTATTTTCTAGTGTTCGGCTGATTACTCTCTAATACATGTCAAAGACATGCGTAACTTCAGTTAGCAAAATACTGCTGACTTCCATGAATAAAGAAAACTGTTATGTACAATTGGATGAGTCACACCAGTGAAGGAGGCAGGAAACTCCAAATATAATGTATTCTTCTGACAACAACATACATGAAAAGGCGATAGTGAACACTGAGGCATGTGTTTCATGGAGAAGGTGGCTACTGAGAGGACTGATGGCAGTTTCCTTATGCTATAGCAGCGATGCAAAGGCACCAGCATGGCACTGTCTCTAGAAAGGAGGAAATTGCATTAGATTGGTCTAAGACATCTTTAGTCCTGTGTGCCCATGGCCACAGTGGTACAGCACACCTGGCTACACACCTTTCAACAGAGCACAGCCAGTCTGCAGAGCAGATGTTAGATCAGGCATACTTGGGATCTCCTCTGCAGTTGTGAAGAGATGAGGGTGTTTAGTACTTTTCGCAGTGCTGCTTTGGAGAGCAAATTAACAAATCTGACAGCCAGATAATTATACACAAAGATGCTCTAAAAATTGTGGCTTCAGGGAGCTTCTTAGTAGATAGATGCAGAGCTACACATGAAATTAAATGTCTTGAAAAGCATACTGCTGTACAATCCCAAGTCAGTGCATGAATTGTACTGCCCACATTTGGATCACCTTTGGATATTTCACCTCTAGCTTAGCAGCAGAGGCACTATTGCTATAGGAATTATTTGTTTTTTCTTGTCATGCTACCCCTTTAGACTAGAGCAAAGCATGATAGCTCAAGTTATGGGAAGTAGTTACCAAGGCAGGTCATGGATCAGGTCATCTCCCTTACTTTGTCTCTGTTAGGAGAAATGTGTCCAGATCTGCCAGGAAAAAAAGTGAGCCCTGGTTGAGCTCAGGTCTTAAAGCAGGTGATACCTTGAGGCTACCTACCCAAAGAACAACCTGTAGTCATGCAACAATGCCTGGAGTAAATCGTTTTAGTAGAAATAAAATAGAAAAAATCTACTGGTTCGCAATTGCACATAGTACAATAATAATATGAATTTGCCATGGAATTAATTATAGGTTATAGTTCCGTGCTGATTCGTGCCTCATATGAATATTGTGAATCAGAAATTACATTGGGATTTAAGTCTTTAGCAAAACTAGTGTCCCTATATCTAGTTGCTATCAGATTTACTTTTCTCTGTTGCAACGTTTCATGAGGCCTTGCTTTAACATCTATACATCCAGTTCCTATGCAAAATTTCGAGTTATAAATAAAACATATAATATATATGTGTTTGTGTGTGTGTGTGTGTGTGTGTGTGAGTGTAGACCTATATGTGTGCATATAGGTTTTGCTACCTTGTGAATTCCCAAATGATTTTAGAGATGGACTACTTTGCTTTGGTGGCATATGCTGCAGGCAGGTAACGCTATAATGAAGAAGAGGAGTGATTCCTGCAGCATTGTGTCTCTCTCTGCAGACACAATTCCTGCCTATCAAAAGGGTTTGTTGCCCATAGACTGCTGCTCCCTGAGTGGAAGTAAGAAGTCAGACAGTATACCGACTGCTTCCTATTAATTGATACCCGTCATCCTTTAATCTTTTCTTTTCCTGCTGCTGTTTATGTGTTTTATTTTGTTGTAAATGTTCCTCACCTGATGTTCAAATTCACTCCTGAGGTATCATGCCAGGATACAGCCAAACTATCCATTCTAAATGGCTTATAGCTAATAGAGAGGATCAAGCACTTTCTGAGCACATTACTGGCTTTTCTATTTTAGACATCTACTTTAGGATGAGATGTGCCACAGCCCAGTCCCTGTTTCCTGTGCTGACTAGCTCCTCAAGGTAGATAAACGGAGCCAACAGTAGTTAGTGTTACCTAAGATGTACAAGTCTGGATTTCGAGCTGACACACCCACTAAGTATTTAGCCTTCTGCTACTGAATTGTATTGATTTTCCCTGATACATTCTTTCTTATCTGAACTTATATAAATGATTTCTCAACGACAGATTTGCTTTGTCCTTGATGGATGGATTCGCTTTTACTTTTCAGTGGCAGAATCCTCTCTTGACAGCCTGCGACCGTGAAAGTCCCCGATCTCACCATTGAAACAGACAGTGATAGCTGACTTGCCTGTACAGCAAAGCACTCCCATAAATAGCAGGCTTATTTGGTAAAGGGTGGGTTTGGTAGACGGGGAAGGGAGAGACATTTCAAGGCAATTTTGTATCACTATATATTTAGGTTCAGAAATAGCTTTATCCGCTTTGGGAATGTACTTCCTGTTTTGACTTGCACTCTAAATATATGTAATTTTTAAATTACAGGTTTACGTCAAGAGAACAATTTAGTCAAGTATTACTTTCTTTGGAGAACACATCCTTGTTGTTACTCATAAATTATGGCATGCATTCAGGCATAAAGAATGTACTGATCTATTAATCAAAACCCATGATCCACATTATGAAATCTCTGCAGGAAACAGCTCTTCTGGATGTGGGGGCAATTACAAAGCTGTCAAAATGGACGGCGGAGGAGGTCTGCTTGGTGGTATGGGGAGTTACTGGTTGGGAAGGACATTGCAGGACAAGAGAACATGGCAGAGATTTTGGAGGATCCAGTCCATGCCTTGAAGTAGCCTTTCTGCACAGCCCAGCTGAGGTGGCACGTGGGCAGGGTATGTTTAAGCCTTCTAGTAAGAGATCTTCATACGCGGACAGCTAAGGGAGACAAACTGGTTATGTTACAGAGTGCAGTAAATCAGCCAGGATTCAGTGTCATTCAGTCACTCCAGCTGTTGGAAATTGAAGTTTGGCCTTTGCTACCAGGCTGTCTCTGTGCTGCATCTTGCTCCAAGCCCTGAATTGGAATGAGCCAAGTGGAAAGGTACTCTGCATTGTGGATGCCCTGGCATTCAAACTGTATTTACTGCAGATAATACTTTAAGACACAGGTTTGCTCGCTAGGGACTGTGCCTTGGATATATCTCTTTCGAAGGGTAAGACTTTGCTGCCTGATCTCTAGACAGGGACAGGGCAGGGCAGGGATGCAGTGATGTTGGAATATTGTTCTAGGAGCAGGCTGCAGCAGTTAGAACACTGTGCAACTGGAGTAATCTGTACTCCAATTTCAAGTCTACGAAAGTTGCAGCTGAGAGGCAGGGAGGACATAGACTGCCCAGGCACTTCTGATAGTACTTTTTTCCTAAAGCTCAGCAGAGAGGAATAGGTCCAGTATACTTGGTTCTGAGGTTCTTCTCCAGTCAAAAGTTTGGATATATTTGTTTATTGGGGAATTTATCCCAACAGCTCTAATCATGAGGTTTATAGTGACCCATTGAGCAATGTGATGCTGTGTCATAAAATTAAAGCCACATGTTTGATTGTATTGAAAGAATTATCATGTATAAAATGGCATAATTAGACACTCTTCTTAATACTGAATAGGGAAAATCTGTATGAAATTCAGAATAGCATGCTTAAAAAATTATGTATTCATCTCCCATATAAATTACTGTAATAAAAGCTGAACCTGTCCCAAAGAACATTTGCTTGTGTTGGTATTATGTCCATCAGCAAAAGGCTCATGTAAGGTTTTGAATACAACCTCTGCCTTCCTTTGAGGTTAAGAATGAGTTTCTGAGTTAGCCCCATTGTAGGGCTAACTCTGCAAGCTCAGTGCAAGCTTTAAACTTCTTGATGCAACTCCTTCCATGGAACTCAGCATATAATTTATACTAATGGTCTGGTTGTGTAATTCTGCTGCAGCAGCCTGGTGGAAGGAAGATGGTTAGTTTACATATATTGCTTTCACTTACAGGATTTTATGAGATAAAAATCCAAACAACCGTGCCCCCGCCATGTGCGCACATGGAGTTCCATTTGATGTAACATGTAGTGATGTGTTTTGGTGTCACGTTGGTCAATGTCACACATGTAAGTTTTTGATAGAATGCGTGTGTTCCACGTAACAAAACTGAATGCTCACTTCCAGTGTGAAGTGGAACCTAACCCTCAGCCTTCCCCAAATTTTTGGAGCAATCTGCACATCCTACACAAACCTGCCCCAAGGAATATTTGGTTCCCAGTACAGAGGATAACAACATCTGTTTATGACCATTGTGGTAAAGAGAAATTGCCATAGGAGTTTGGCAATGAGTTTTGAGTTTTCCCCATTAAGCTGATTCAGCAAAGCTAAAATGAAATGGCCTGTCAGAGCATGCCAAGGGGAATCATTTACTGCTCAGAGAACTTGCAAAGTGTCTCTTTGTTTGTTTTCCTCAATAACTCAACCCCAAAGCTTTCAGAACCACGATAAACAACACCTCATTATGTTTATGTATAAGAAATCGAAATTACTGTGCATAGTTATCAGTCAGTGGCCTAGCTATCAGTCACTGGACAGGCCTCAACCCAAAATGATTTTGGCTGAAGAACGCTTTGCAGTTAATGTATCCACCCTCTTGCTCCACAGTGCTGTGAAATCACTGAACTGGGGTCAGGGTATCTCTAGTGGGACAGGATGTGCTGAGACCCTTCCTGAGCCCACCCACATTGCAACAGCCTTGTGGCTAGAAGATCCTCCAGCTTCCTTCATTTAATCTTTCTTGTACATCCCCTTCAGAGCCAAGTTCCAAAAACAGTGCCCAACCTTATCCTTTTCAAGTTGGTAATGTTCTTTAGTCCGGCACATACACACAGGCACGCACACGTACACAAAATAGTTCCAGCTGTTGTGAATTATAGCACAGAAAATACTTTAAAGAAAAAAAAAAGAAAAAGTGAATGGAAGATCAGTACACGGTCCAGAGAGTGAGGGCGTAAATGTTTTTCATTAGTGATTAGATCTTTCACATGTTTTCCTGCACACTTGTGTTCCTTGCTTTGTTCCTTGCTCTAATTTGACTTGGTTTGAATTGTAACACTTGCAGATCATTTTTTAAGAGCCTTGATCTTCTGTGATGTCATGTTGATTTTTTTTTTTTTTTTTTCTTGAAAATTGAACTTTATAAACTTTCACTTTGTCTGGAAAGGACATTTACATCCACTTCTTTGGCCTGAATCTCAGGTTATCTCAGCTCACAGCAGGAACAATGCCTATGTTAAAGACCAGCACTCTTGCTAAGTCTCAAAGGAAAGTATAAATGATGCTTAAAAGTTACCTGAGGCTTTTGGTGGCCTAAAAAATATCAGTCCCAACTATTTTTGCCCTGGGACAGATCCGGGTTTGTATTAAGATATTTCATATGTAGGACAAATGTTTCTTTTCTGTAAGTATGTCAATTAATCAAGAGGTCAAAGAAACTTTGTTCTTCGAGTATTCAAAAAGATAACACCTGCCAAGGAAAATAAATTCATTCTTATCTTATTCGATTGTTTTACTCCTGCATGATGGCAGGGTTTCTGATACCATTGATCCATTTGAAATGTGTTATAGGTTTCTACATCTTGTAATAAGCAGCCTAAGTGTTGCATACCAGATGGAATAGAAGCAGGCTTGGTATGGAGAGGAAAATATGTCATTCACACAATATAAAATCTATGCCTAATGACATTTGTTTGCGTTTCTCCCATTATTGGCCTTCAGCCTTCAAACCTCTATTTTGTTTATTGAAATATCTCATCTGACAGGCTGAGTTGTTCTGATGCTCAGGTAATACAATGAACAGTAATGAAAATAAAGCCACGTTCAAGGGATGTATTAGAACTGTTGCCAAACAATGCTGAGATAAAACTGCTAAAATTAACATGTGCATTGTTTTCCTCAAAAACAGTATCTGTCCTGAAAATAAAGTTCAAGACAGTTGTGTTTAAATCTATACAGGCTTGGGCCAATTTCTAATCATATTAACACTGATGTAATTGACATCTGAAGTTGGCTTGCGAGGTGTTTACACTACATCTTGGTGCTATTAGCAGTAACTACAATAGAACCGAGGGCAATTTAAAAATATATTCTACTTTACATTATATCTCCATGACAATACCTCTCTGCAAGTAAGACATTTCTTCTAACCCTCTGCATGAAAAAGTATAGATGGAATTAAACCCCAGCCAGAAAGAAGCTAACAGATATCACAGCTGAATTTTAAAATATTTCATTGGCTACAGTTTTTCTTTGCAAGAAACATTGCACTGTCTGTAAGTAATTTTTGCTTTAACCACAAAGAATACATTGGTGCACAGAAAATTTCTTTCAGGAATGGCTAGTTAACCTAGCAATTTAAAACTGCTCTGAGTGCAGTGTGGGAACAGTAAATAACCTTGGTCTCTGCTTTTCTAAATCTGTTACAGAAAAGCTCCATGATCTGTTAACTCCTTAGTCTGTGTGTATCACTGGGGTTTTGTGGAGACTAGGGTGAGGGTTTCTCATGCCTTCTGTCAATGCCCTACTCTGAGCGTAGATACAAAGGCCAGACAAGCAGTGGACTTGGGCAATACATGCCAAAGGGACCCAATCTGCTTGTGTGAGGAGTTTTTTGATGATAATGTAAATAAAAATTCTGGGACTTAGGAAAACAACATAATGATTGAGGCTGAAGACCATATAACCTGGGAAATCACACTTTTTTCAAACATTATCCGACTAGCTGTTACAATTATTGTACCTGTCAGCTCACTGTTAGGCTTCCAGCAGCACCTCCAGCAGTACTGCAAGGCAGTAAACACAGAGTTCTGTAGATGCAAAAAGATAATTTGGCTTCTCTCCACATTTGTATACATTTAAATGTTCATACACATTTATGTGCACTCATTTACCAATGGGACCAACACAGAGCACCCCTGATGATTCACTGGCAGAACTTCACACCGTTCTTGCTCGCTGGTTTCATGAGGTCTCCCAGCCAAATGCCAGACATATTTGGCTCCGCTTTGTTGTGAGGTCTGATGAGATCATGGAAAGGAAAATGCCCTGAAGACATCACAATAGATTTCCTCTTGGGGAAATGCCTTCACAAGCATGAATCAAATGTCAGCAACATGTAGATTGCAGAAAGTCCTTCCAATCCAGTGTCATATATGGATCATAATCAGCATGATGATCTCAATCTGGGTCAAAATCAGCACAGAAATGGAAAAGGGCTTTTTAGAACCGAATGTAGAGGTATGGGTTGGCAGAAAAGAGTCTTTGGTCTTCACTTTGAGTTCACAGATTGTATGCTGGTTGTGGTTTCATTTAATTTCATTTGTTGGTTTTGGGTTTTTTTGGTTCATTCCACACAAAAAGCTTTCACATGGAAGTATCCGTGACCAGTGCTTTCCTCTGTTCCATTCAGTCATGAGATGGCCATCCTGTTATTTGCTAGGAGTCATCAACCTGACAAATTGTAATCTAATGGCGATCGAACACGTCAAGTCTCCTATTTTTACCCTGGAAGCACAGCGTATCTAAACTTGCAGTCTTCAGACACTTGGAAATTTCATCTAGCAGCAAACAGCATGAGCTACTGCAAACTCAAGCCCAAATATTGTTTTCTCTCTGTGTTGCTATCAAGCCATATGTATGGTCCTGAGTGTAGGGATTCCAAGCACTGTACAATACCACCATTGGTAAATGCCACCATTCTTTGGCTTCTCTATGAGAAGCAGTACTTAAGAGCAAGCCTTAGCAGAACAATCTCACAGAGGCACTCACAGGCCATCACAGATCTCCTCAGTCCTGCATTCTGTTATGATGCATTTCTTTGACCAAACATGCATGTTGAGGTAGCCAAAAGAAGTGTGCACACACACATACACACATCGCTTCTTCTGAGGGAAAGGACATTTGGCAGAGTTCAGTTGCATCACATAGCACAGGCAAGCCCAGCATCTGGGTACTGTGGTGGTGAGGGTAATACAGCAGCAATCAAGAATAGAAAACAGTAAAATAGAGCTGCCCTTCTCACACTTTATGTTTTTTGATGGTGACTGGAGGAATGTCCTGTTTGTGAGAAGGAGGGAAAACAACTTGCTGGTCTGTATATGGAGCCAAGTGCAAGACCTTGCCTTGTGTAAGGCATGTTACCATTAGAGACCTCACTGACCCCACTGAGAGTGACCCAAGGCATGGTTCCATATGGTGCTAAATGGGAGGATCTGGAATGCAGCACCAAGCTCAGCAGCTGAGTAACATGGGCAAGCTGCTGGAAAAGGGCAGCACTAAAGGTAGGTGAGAGCACGGCATGGAAAAAGGCTGGTAGCAGCAGTGGAGCAGAGAGGGAACAGATTTTGTGGGAAAATTTTTATGGGGAGATCCAACAAGTCTGAGAAACAGAATGGTGAATGAAAAAGTGAAAGCAGAGTTAGAAGTAAGACAAAGCTTGTGAGCACAGGAGGTAGGACCTCCTCCTGCACTTGTAGTCTGAGGTAAAGAGAAGGAATGACTATGCATTGGCTGTCACACAGCAGGAGGTGAGGTGCGAATCTCCATAAGCATACGCAAGCACCAACACCACAACAAATAAACCACAGCTTTTGAAAAAAAGTATCTCCTGACTGCAGGAGGTAACTTGGGTGATGCATTTAAAAGCCCAACCTCCTGCTGCCTCAAGAACATCCATGGGGATGAAAGAGGAATGTCTCTCATACCCTTCCCTGGGGAAGGCAGAGGTCAGTTCTCCATGCCCTGTGCAGAAACTCCCTGGATTAAAGGTCTATGGTTTAGAAGGGTGAATATCCTCCTTTCTCTATCAGGGACAGATACCACTCACTTTGTCTACAGAAGTGAGAATTTCCAGTACCCCTGTAGCTCTGTGTGAGGCCCCTGGTCCAGCACACTGCTATGCACACATGCCTGCCACTGCCTCCAGCCATATCACCCAGTGTTTCTCCCCCAGAGCTAACTAATGTGGGATGTGCATTCAGTCCTGCAAATGGGGAGCATATATCAACATGTAATCTGTTTCTCTGAGACGAGCTGTTTTCTTTATCCCCAAAAGGACCAAGTAATCAGACAAGTTGAAAGCTTGTCTGTTATTAAATACTTAACAGCAATATCCAGCCTCTAGGGCCATCACACTGGCCCCAAAAGGCTGCAGATTTTAAATGGTGCAAAAATATTCTGCTGTTGCCCTCCCCTGATATAACGTCTCTTAGCAACATCTGCAAAAAGGTTGTAAGGTAGCAATGGGAAACCAGGTCAGGATTGTCAAAACATGGAAGTTTAAAGCTGAGATGCCACTTCTACCTGCGAGTCTCACTGTGACAAGCCTGAACGTTAAAAAGCAATGCACATTATGAAGTTAACATTAAAAGTCACAGGCTCTTTCCACTATTTTGGAAATCTGTCCGTTTTGTAGGAAGCCTGTCCTTTAGACATCTAGTTTGTTTTTAGAGACCCAGTCCTCAGATTTAGGACACAATGCTGCTTTTACTTAAATATCGAATGTCAGGAATTGCATCCTCATGCAATTAACTGCTTGCCCAGTTCAGTAAAGGAAGGTCTACTGTAGAAATTCCAGTCTTGCTGCTGTGAGTTCCAAACACCTCACCTTTAATATTGCCATATTTCCCCATATTTAGGATGGTCTAAATATAGGGAATAAATCCTTTCTGTATGGCAGTAGCTCCTCCCATTGCTGTTAAAATTTGCAGTAGAGATATTATACTTAGCATCTTTAGATATACTGTCTGGAATACTGTGAAAAATATCTTACTTTAAATTATCCTCTATTTCTTACAGCCTTCCTTCACCTCTCCTCTCCCCCATAGTTTTGTGCAAGGCATGTCAATAACAATAATGGGGCACCAAATTAAAAAAGACATCTGTCATGGATTTGGCCAGATGGCATATTTCTAAATAACAATGTACTTGCTAAAAAGTGCAGTTTTTAAACCTATTATATTGTGAATTGGGATAAAATTAAATGAATGATTTTGAATAGAAATTAAGATTACAGAGAGAAGATCAGAAAAGCAAAAGCTTTTTGTTCTGATGATATTAAAATGAAACAGCATATCTCTTTCAAAAACTCATTTTGAAAGCCAGCAAAATCATTTTTGAAAGGTCTTATCTAATGAAAAGTAAATTAAATGTCTCATACTGGGTCAAATAAAATGTTTGTTTGCTCAAAACTCTTTTTTTTCTGGATTATATACCTTTGCAACTATATCAACTATGCAATTATTTAAACTGAAATAATCTTACGTTGATCTATAAAAGTATAGACGAACACTAATTTCTTTAATACCGACCTACTTACTTTGGAATAATATCAAAGTATCCGGAATAGTATCCAAAAACTTGATCAACATTAGAGCATAAAATGCAGTTTTATGCACTCTAGCTACGGCAATGAAAAAGTAGTTATAATTAAATCCTTCCATTAAGCAGTATTTTTTTTTTTTTACTGAATACTCTTTGAAAACAGAAAGATAGACAAGAAACAGGAACTGGAAATTATTGCATCTCATGCAAGACTGATTGTTAAACAAATGCATAATTCTGTTCATTGTTGTTTAGAGACCTGATGAAAACCTTCCTTCATTGATTCAAACAATCTGTACACCACGGCTAAAATTCAAGTGATGTGTGTTAGTACTGTTGACACGGTGATAAATGGTGTGCTTGTGTCCTCATGGTTGTTTTCCAGGTTGGTAGAAGACACAGGCTGATGATGGGCACAAATGCAATACAGTAAGTGTCAGAATGACCCAAGGGGTTACCACGGATAAAACTCAAGATAAGCTGGAGTACAACCCTTGCTGGGCTGAGGGCAGTGTCAAGCTGCTCCCTCATTTGCTGCTATGGATTGCAGGTGACATCTCTTGGGCAGTCCCTCCAATTCTGGCTGGACAGCTTTGTGTGTCCTTTTAGTAAGGCACATGTGGCCAATCCTCCCCTGCTGCCTCTGAGGCACACGTGGGCTTTGGGCTCCTGCATCAGGTTTACACGTGGTTGTGGCTCCTATGGCAGCTCCGAAAAGCTTCCGATCAGCTAGGCTCCCTCAGCTCCCATATGTTGTCCCTCTGATTGCATAGTGCCCATGCCATGCTTTCCATCCCAGATCTGGGAGGGGGAAAGGAATATTTTCAGAGCTGTAAGAGATTATGAGTAAATAAAACAAACAAACAAACAAAAAGCATTGCTGACTATAAGAAGATATCAGGAAGAGCAAAGCAATAATAATTGCAGAGAAAAATCTACCAGTGATCCTCCAGCAGTAGGCACCCTGGGTGTCCTTTGGGTCCTATACCTAGCTGGTAGCTTTTTGTTGCCCAATATAAGCATTTTGATACATTTTTTAGACCCATGTTCTCTGGTTTGATACTTCAGATATAGTCTCTCATGGTGCTGAGCATGAGGCTGTTGCAGCTATCATTGCCATTATGGCCCAACTGCCACTCAAACATCCCCAAGAGCTCCAAACCTTGTGGTAGCTAGCTTTGCCAGTATTGATGTTGAAATCAGGGAATGCAGTTTACATACTCCTGTGTACAAGTAATAAGGGTTTAAGACAAGTCTTTAAATCTCAAACACTGTGTTCGTGGTTTTATACTCGTTTGCAAAGATACTTTTCAAACTGCTAAGACCACTGTAGCTTCTCTAAGACCACATAGTTTATGATTATGATGGTATTCTCTCGTGAAAGATCAGAAAACCTTCAACATATTTTCCCTTAGCAGAGGGTCTCTCTCAAAAGCATTGCATGTCAAGATATTGCTGAAGGGTATGTTTGGATTGCATCTCTGATGTCATATGCTAAAGTGATAAAAATCATATTTGTGATATATCTTGAAACAGGGAAATACTAGGAAATGTTACACATACTGCATTCATCAAATGCATTGCGACAATCTGCCTAGTCAAAGCAGCCCCCTTAACAGCAACAATAATATATAAAACAACACTTCAAAACTCTTTTCATTTTAGCATTTCATTCTCCCTCAAGTGGTCAGAAATACTCTGTGTGTGCAACTGAAGCCTGTGTTAAATTAAGCTTAGAGTGCATAAATGTGAGAAATATTCATTCACTTTGGCTTACTAAATCAAGTTGAATGCCAGCCTCTGATATAAAAAAAAAAAGAAAACAAATCTCCTTTTTAAATCATAATAAAACACTGAATAATTTGCTTTTTCCATATATTGCTATCTAGGAACTTTGTCTGCAACAAAGAAGAAACCAGTAGTAAATGCAACCTTTGAGACCACCACAGGAAGCCCTTCCAACTTCAGCAGATATTGCTAGCAGGCATCAAACTAGACATAAACTAGAATTACCAGCTCCTAGAAATGATGAGTATCATCCTTCTGCTGTGAAAACTGACCTCCAGTCTAAGAATTTCATCCAGAAATAGAATCAGTTTGAGTTACTAATCACATTTAGATTTCAGCAATTTAACTAGCCGGCTAATCCTAGTATTTCTTACTTTTTTACATATTTCTTTAGAAAAGTGGTAAGAGACCAGCACGGTGTACTACGCTAACAACCAGATAGAAGTTCCCCACTGTAAACACACACTTTCCCCTTCCTTTGTGGGAGCTCTTTAGAGGAGGAGAACCTGAAAGGTTTTTTTTAAGTTTTGCACGCTTTGGCTGCATGGTATAATCTGCTGCACAGGTTGGCTCAAGGCCTGCCAAAGGCACTCACCATCATTGTTTGATGATGTCTGTCAGCTTTTCCTAGAAGCTAACACCCACTTCTCTTGATACAGTCCTTCAGCCTCAGAGGCTTGGTTTCTCTTGATACAAGCAGTGACTCAAGAGACTCTGAATCAGTCATGAGCAATCTGATAGTCAGCTTCATCTCCTGACTCCCAGTTACTCTGCTTCAGTCAGCTTTGCACAATTTCTCTCTGTTCCTAAGGTTCCTTGCCAGCTGTTGCCATGCTAGGTTTAAAATCAGCTATGGATTTCTGGCTCTTAACCTTTCTCAGTAAACTAGTCTCTTCAGTACCTCCTTGACTCTAAATCTTAAACGTTGTTTTTCTTTTTCGCTTCCTTTTTATTAGCTACATTTCTGAGAGTATAGAAGGCCTTTTCTCTTGGGTCTTTTCTGCTGGTTACTGACAATCAGCTGAACTTTCGCTTTTATTTTGTTTCACCTCTCCTCTTGCCCTTACCTGTTTTCTCCATGTTCTCCTCTGCCATTTAGTGCCTGTGCTCACGGAGACAAATCAGGATGCGCCATTCAGCTGCCATGGGCTGGGTTTCATGCAGAAGAGCTCAGAGTGCTCAGACCAAGTGGGAGCCTGGCAAGCCCCAGCAGGCCTCTCTGGCTGCGAGAATACAGACCAGGATTCTGGAATGCTCTGCAGAATAAACCTGCTGCAGAGTTTACATACAGGCTAGCGCTTGACACATCAGATATGGTGGCTGAACCTATAGGCATTGGATGGGGAAGATCCTGCCTCATGCATTTGTCTTTATTGCAGTTTTCAGTAGTTCAGTACAAAATGCATTGGGTCGAGCTTGGCTGGTCTCTCTGGATCCCTTCAGTTAGGGAGCTGGTGAAGCCCAGATCTGAGCACCCATAAGGTGACAACCGAAGGCGTGGCTGTACTCCCAACCCTCAAACCATTCTGTCTAAAGCTGCATTTCTGGGCAGGGAAGGGAGCTCCAGAGTGACATGAATTCATTGTGTCGGCTCCACCACATGTCCTATGTGTCAAGGCACCAACATCAAGGGTTTAGATTTGCAGCACCTGCTCTGCGGGATTTGCTGCTGGAGGCCAGTTTGCTCCCACAACCAACACTAGCATCTGGACCCAGAGGTGCAGCTCCCTAAATTCTTTAGAGTGTCTAATCCTTCTTAAACACTACCAAAGTTTTCTGCAGCTGTGTCCCTAAGTACTGTATGGACCCCAGATCTCAGGTCTTCTGTTAATCTGTGTATTTGACCATAGATGGTCAGATTGCTGGTGGGCTCAGCAGAAGGGACAGATGCAATTTCTCCTAAGCCATGAGGAGCACACCAGTCTCTGTCTCTGATTTTCCTCATTGTCTGGGCCATGTACCACATCGTACTGTTCTTTGAGTTAGCTTTCAAAACTTCACAGCTCAGGAGAAACCAGGGATTAAGGGTCGTCTTTGTGCAGGAGGATCAAGAAAGAAGAGGATCTGAAGTGGAGACCCAGGCGAAAAGCAACGGTGAGTGATACCTGGCAGGGTTGCTAAGGACCCAGGACTGAGTTAGATGGGAGGCAGGTGGGAAGGCAGGTCATGGGATGGCTTCAGATGAGGCTGGTGAAGAGGGCGTAAAAGACAGGGACAAAGCGGACAGCAGCATTTTTGCAGACTGATGAGAGAGAAATGTGTGCCAAGAGACACAAGAATAGGAACTTCTTGCAATAAAGCTGGGAGAAACTGTAATTTAAATCTAATGGATGTGGAATTGGAGGCAAAGGAACATTAACGTCATTTTTCTAAATCCCAGACTAAGAACCAGATTCCTTGAGAAAGCCTTGGGATTAACTGATAGCACCACTCAAAATACGCAGACATAGCTTACATTTTTCTCAGGCTTTAACTACCTTAATATCTCGGATAATAGGAGGATGACAGAAAAATTTAAACACCCAGAAGCCTTTGGAATTTGAAAAGCTTTCCCAGTACTTAATTAGAGCTAGTTATTGAATCTGGAAAATGATTTCACTATAGATTCTCACTTTTTTATTGTTTCTTTCATCTGTTGTGCACCATACACTGAATTCCTGTTGGAGCCAGATGTTTCAAGGAAAATATGTTCTTTTCCAGAAGTGTAGCATGCTGAATCAGCTAGGCCAGGTTTAGCTACACAACATGGATGTCCAACCCCATGCCCGGCCTCTGCACCCTGAAGTTTTCCTACCCAACCAATCAGCGCAAAGAACATTTTCAAACTAAGCATTTTAACACGTCCCATAAAGACAGTTAACACCCTGTGAGAGTTTAGTCCCAAGTTCATCGCTAGTTCTTTCTGGGAAGTAATGGGTCAGAAAATAACCAAAGCAACATCCACCATTTTATACCATATGGTGATTTTTCAATAAATTGAAGCACTTCAAGAAGTTGGTTTGCTTTTTAAAATTCGTAATACCCTTTCTCACTTCTCCCCCTGGGGATTTCAGAGTTCGCTGTCCTAGAGTACCTGTACTCAGCTGTCTCAATGTTTCTGTGTATTTAAACCATGCATGTCTGTCCTTTTCCACTGCAAGTGTACTAGCTGTAGCAACACTCTCTTTCCTAGCCAACGTTAGGAGGCCCATAGAGATGCTTTCTGCATTCACTTGTGAACATCCTGAGCATCTCATAATCTCACTTCACTTCAGTATTAGGATCCTTTTCTGTCTCTGTCTTTCGTTCCTGAGGCTACTGCTGTTGCCACCTTTAATGGTAACAACCAAATACTTCATGTGTTATTTTCTGCAGCTCCAGACAAACCCACTGGCACCTGGGGCAGAGGCAGACCCTGCTCCTCTAGAGCTCACTGTGGACCTGGGTCCTGTGTCAAGCCTGGCTCAGGTTACCTCTCTGCAGAGGGACGAGTAGGATTTATATGACCCAAGTGAAGAGCATCAGAGCCCAACGCTCTTCAAATGAGCCCATCTCCTTTAGCTCCATTTAGGAGCAATGGGGAAGGAGAGGTGCTTGTATAGTATAGTTCAATGGGTATAATTTAGGATGAAATTAATTGTGTCCCAGATTCACTGACTAAACATACTTAGATTGCGGTGATCACTTCAGATAAAGATGTCTACAAGACTGCCATAGGAACCACACCCTGTGAAACAAGTTGCTCTGAAAGTGTGTGGTTAGTTCAGCAACCTCCTGAGACAGGTCTTTTTTCTGGTTTACTTTACATAAGCTAAAGGCAGGTTGATAATAAATATTCTTAAATTAAATAGGAATACTCATGCAACACAAGGCACCAGTTTGAACTAAACTGAAGCATATTCTTATGTAGATAAGGTATGTCATGATACGTTTGATCTGTCCATTATGAACAACTGATTAGACTGAAGTAACCTTTTGCAACTAACAAAACTGTAATTGAGATTTGCCAAAGAGTTTTCTAAAGCTGTCACAGTATCAATGTCAGTCTGTCCGTGTGGTCAATGTTTATAATTAATTGAGGATTATCTCATGCTGTATTTTTCCCATTTTTTGGTTTTTAAACTTTCTCACTTGATCTGGAGCAGTTCATCCCGCACATACTATTCACAATTCAAAACCAGAGCCACGTCAGTTATCTCAGAAATGCCCCAGTCACATCTGAGCTAGAAGGACAATGAGGAGCAGACACTCTGGCCATAAATCTCATGCATAGGTAGCAGCTTAGAGAAAAGTCAAGAACTGTAAGATTTTTAAAAATGTTAAATGTTTTCTTTGCAGACCACATTGGTGTCAAAGTTTGCAGAATCTCCCTGGCTATGACAGCTCAGGTCAAATTCAGGTGACTGGGCTATAAAATTACAATGACGCACCTGATGAAACATATAAAAGATGTCGATCTGTGTGAACTGCCACCTCAGTGTATTGAGTTCACAGAGAAGTGCACAATAGCGCAGGGATCTGAAAAGACCATGTTCACACAGTTACACAGATGCCCTTTCAAAGAACAGGCTGCCAACTGGCTAAAACATGAGAATTGTGCTGAAAGGTCAAATTTTGAAAGGGATCTCCATCACCCAAGCCAGACAGGCTGAATCCGCTCTCCCTATGGCCACCACAGCAGCAGTTCTTGCCGACCTCTGCAAACACTGAACACAACCGCCTGTCCAAATTTCAGCATTTTCATGCATTCTGCTCCTCTGCAAACTCATAAGCAATAGGTAGAGCTGTTTCAGGCCTTCAGACACAGCGCAGCAGCAGCGGGAAGACGCAGGGCTGGCAGCAGTGTGATGAAAATCTTGACTGCACATTAGAGTTCTTACAGAAAAAAACCTCTGGGGAATAATCTCATTATAGGTTACTATAGCCTCATTATCTTGCTATATAAGTTTACTCCCTAAGTATTACTTCACTAGCTTCTTGTGTGCTGCAAATCTGTTGTTTCTCGGATGTTCGTTTGCCTTACACTCCGATTATAAGTGGTTTGGGGCAGACACTGTCTTGTGAAGATGCTTGTCTGGAGCTACCTGCTCTGCAATGGCAGCTGGAAAGTGCTGCTCTACTACTAGCAGGAAACAACTATCCTACCCTTTCTGAGAAGTCCTGGCCTCTGGAGGTGCCTAATCAAACCGTGAAGGACTCCTTGCTGAGGGACCTCGCACACAGACTGCAGAGCTGGCAGCAAGGGGTGAAGAAAAACGGTGTGGATTTCCAAGCAAAAATCTACTCAACTACAGAGATATAGGCAATAACAAATGGATCAAGCTGGTAAGTGGATGTGGTGAAAGGATGCGTGAGGAAAAGCTTGAACCTGAGAAAGGAGCGACAGCCAGCAGGGAGACTGCCAGGGTCTCAGTGTTATGGATGCATTATCAGTGAGTGACAGATCTGCAAGACAACTCTGTCATCACTTTGCATGACTAGAGAGATGAGTAGAAATGCAAAATTTATTTTTGAGGGGAATAGGACCTATTTTTTAATCTGCAACAGAATAATGCATGGGCCTAAGGGGTTAAAGAAGGGAAGAAAGAGCTAAAGAGACAGTGAGAAACTTAGTCGAGGACTGACTCAGATTTCTTCTCAGAGGATTAAGAGAAGGACAGCTTCCCATCCTATTAAAAAATTTGCCGTCATCACCATCCCACTGACAGATTTTTGCTTTGAGGAATATGATCTATAAAAATGAGCATTGCCCAAGGATAGCTTTTCTTCCTCTTCTTTTATCACTAGAGACCTCAAATAAACTAAGGCAAAGGGCATAGTCCATAGCTCAGTCTATATGGTGGTCTCTGTGCCTGAAAACATCTCTCAGTTATCCCCAAAACCAGACCTATAAAAACAGGCAGTCCTTGAGGGCAAGTGGTCCAGGAGACAGCCTTCCTGGAAGACTGTCTTATGATACTTATGATACTAAGAATTATCATAATTGTGCTTATTCAATGCAAGGCTAAGCACGTCTTAATTTTTTCCAAGTTCTAGATAGCAGGTCTTAATTAAAGAGAAAAGCAGACTGAGCCAAAGAGTGTGGAGAGCTGATCTGCATGCAGCCTGCTAGGCAGAGGAACACTACCAGTTCACCTGGAGGCACAGCAGGGACTTGGCAGGGACCTGGCAGTGAGGACAGCCCAGACTCTGTGCAGCAGTAGGGGCATTCCCTTAATAAACGTATTCCTCATATGGCATGCTAATCCTACCTAACTGACATTTCAAGCAACACATTCACAATCTGGCACAGGCTAGAGCAAATACAGACCAGCAGAGGGAATCAGTAGAGCCCAAACACGTGAGAAGCTATTCCAAGCACCCTCATACTAGACAGAGCTCATGTCAGGAGGAAGAGACATGCTAAAAACTAATGATGGTCCTTACCCTTATGGCTCCTTACTCAGGGGCATCTAGGCTGCAGTAAACTGAGAACTAGCTCATGAAAAAGGAGTAGAGATCATTAGTTCCTGAAGTGGGCATTTCGTATTGACTGTTACTGGCCAAGCAAGAAGCTAGAAAACGCTCTCAAGTGTCTCTGCCAGGAGTACCAAAGAATAGGTTCCCCTTTGAAAGTGTATTTGTAATATAAGGCTATTGAAAAGGCCTTGTGGCAGTGAAATCTAAATGTTTTATTAATGGAAGAACAGAAGATGAATAATCACAATAAAAGTGTCTGTTACCATGGGACAGAGAAATAGAAACACAATGGGCACTTGATGAGTGGCGATTAGTCTGGCTCCACAGACTATTTGGGAAATAGAGAAAAAGAATGGATTGTATTAAAAGCCAGAATCAAAAGACACGTTTGGGAAGCTTAGGTCAAAGAAATTAGGGATGACTACACCAAAATGAGTTGCTGTCTCTGTGACTCTGTGGCTGAAGTGAAACTTTCAAGTACAAGTAATGTCTATGAGCCTGTAATTACAGGGTGTCAGGCAGCACAGGGACGCAGGAGGACTGAACTCAGACTATGCATACCTCCCACATGGTGTTTTCTGACTCTGTGCAATTGTTCAACCTTATTGCTTTCTCTAATACATTTCCAAAACCCTGCCCAGATAATCCCAACTCAGAAATTGCTATGACGCTTACTGCCCGAGGGGGACTCAGTAGCTGATGCAGACCTAACATGCCCCATGTTTAGTCTCAAACAGCAGTGTGGCTCACTGACTGCTCCAGGAGTGATTGGAGTGTTCTGAAGTCTCCCTGCATGCAGTGGGACCCCCTCACTTAGCGACAGCCAAGGAAGAAACAAAGGCAAATGAGATGGGTATGAAAGTGCCAAGTCACACCTGGACAGCACATGCTGACACACCTGAGGAAATCTAAGCTAATCCTGCTGGAAATCAGCTCCACAGGGAAGGACCTCAGAGTCCTGGTGGACAATAAATTCACCATGAGCCAGCAGTGTGCTCTTGTAGCCAAGAAGGCCAACAGTATCCTGGGGTGCATTAAGAAGAGTGTAACCACCAGCTTGAGGGAGGTTCCCCTCTTTCTCTACTCTGCCCTAATGAAGCTACATCAAGAGAAGTGTGTCCAGTTCTGGGCTCCGCTGTTCAAGAGAGACAGGGAGCTAGTGGAGAGAATCCAATGGTGGGCTAGAAAGATGATTAGGGTGTTGGAACATCTCTGTGACAAGGAAAGGCTAAGACATCTAAGTCTGTTTAGCCTGAAACAGAGTGGACTCAGAGGGGATCTTTATTAATGTTTACAAATATCTGAAGGGCAGGTGTCAAGAGGATGGAGCCAGTCTCTTCAGTGGTGCCCACTGATTGGAGGAGGGGCAATTGGCACAAACAGGAAGTTCCACCTAAACATAAGGAAAAACTTTGCTCTGAGGGTGTTGGAGCACTGGAACAGGCTGCCCAGAGAGGCTGTGGAGTCTCCTTCTCTGGAGACTTTCAAAACACGCCTGGATGCGGTCCTGTGCAATCTGCTCTAGGTGAACCTGCTTTGGCAGAGGGGTTGGACTACAAGATCTCCAGAAGTCCCTTCCAACTCCTACCATTCTATGATTCTGTAAGACCATGGATATGGAAGAAGAGACAAATACTGAAGCAAATGCACCTCTTTGGAGAGCCAAGTGATCACCAGTAGAGTGGCCACAGCTAGGGGATCACAGGCTCAGAAGCTGTGAGGAGCTTTTCTGGACATGGTGGATGCAGTTCAAGGGCTGTACTGTCCCTTATCATTTTGGTTATTCGCCCCTTCACCAGCCATGGATCATCTGCTGAGATGTGACACTGACTCTGAAGAAAATGTCATAGCAATGCAAGGTCTCTTTTGAGGGCATACAGTGCTCTATTGTATGGATAAATAAACCACTAAAGGCAAATGGAAAGAGGCAGAACAGATAATTTCATCAACTGACAAAAAATGGCTGTTAATTCTATATGGAATTGCAATTAAAGACAGCAGAGCCATCGGACCTGAAGTTGCTATGTAAAAATTACATTGAAAAGAACCCAGGAAGATAATTTGCCTAAGGAAAGGGACAGAAACATTTAATACTACTTCAAAGGAAAAGGACACTGAAGAAGATGTTAAAGCTTTTCCATGTATAGCAAGTGCCTAGTTGATTCAAGTGAAATTATCCATATTAGGAGCACAAAGAAAATTGTCCTTTCTTTCTACTGCAATAGATTTGACCAAGCTGCTTAGGAATTGCTTCACTTCCTTCCTCCTCCGTCTCCCCACCCTGCCCCGCCCCCACTGCAATGTACTTTAGGTGATATTTCTCATTAACTTTGGCTAAGATTAGTAGAAAAAAGAAAATATCCAGTGCAATTTTTTTCAGTAGATATGTAGTGATATAGTGATGTATAATAGTGGGTCACACATTACTGGGAATGATTGGGATTTATTTTAATTACCACTTCTGTGATTAACAAAGTCAAAAAGCCATTACTGAAGTATGCACCAGACTACAGTAATCAATACAGCACTGATGAAAGCATGGGCTATCACCAATATTGGACTAGAAAGTGGCAGTATCTGCTTGATGAGAAAAACAAGTTTAGGTCAAGTAAATACAGAATTTTTTAAGAATGTGTAAATAAAAAGTAAGAAAAGATAAAAGATAAGGAAACTCAATCTGAAACTTTTAATTTAACTCCTAATGGAACACTTCATTTCAGGGTATTTAATCCCTGAAAATCTGTACTTCTTTTTGAAGTTCTTGGTTGAAGAAAAGTTTCTGATGAAAAGAATTTTAAAAGTTCTCTTAGAAACATCAAGCCAAAAAGTTCTTCCTCTTGTTTTCTCAAGAACATCATAGAACATCAGCAAGAAAACCTTATCCAAGAACAAAACTAATTCTTAATTCATTTATCCAATATAAATTCATAAAATTTTTCATCTCTCTAAATCCCATCTTTAGAACTAATGTCCTATATGCAAAGGAAAAAAAGCTCTGCTCTAGTTAACCCATTTTGACATTTTGTCTAACAGAAAACTGATAAATAGGGTTTACTCTGTATAAAAAAACCCCCTCATGTCAGAGAAGCAGAGATGTACTTGTATATGTAATACAAGAGATGGAAAAAAAAGCTTGTGAGAATGCCCTGGAGGGAAAGGTGTCCACAGGAGGGAATATGGGCTGCAGACAGCAGCAGCAACCTGCGAGCCACTGGAGGTGTGAAGCCCCCCGTGCTGGGTGACCTGAAGGCAAAACCTCTCTTCTGAGTGCCAGGGAGCAGATGAGCATGGGCACAGCAGCAGCTCTGTTGCCTGCAGAGGTACCGAAGGCAATAGCTGTGTTAGGCTGGCAAAGCTGGTCCTCAGCTTTTGATTTTAGTGCTCTTCAAGAGTAGTGGCAATGCTACCTTTGTGCAGGTCCCTAGGAGATCATAGAATCGTAGAATCATAGAATTGTCAAGATGTTTGATTATAAGCAAGGAGTCTGGGATGGCTGTGGGGTTTTATTTTTGTTGTGCTTGACTGGGAAGGCATGGGGGAAATGCTGCTTTAGAGGATTCTGGCTAATGCCAAGTTTTATCCAGGGACATATGCTGAGGAAAGCTGGTCTCTGGAGCTCAGTGAATTACTTGCATGATTTCCTTATATCCATGTGATGTATGGTCCACCCACCCCTGTCCTGAGCCCCTCATGCTGGAAAGTAAGCAGATGGCATCATGGCAGCTCTGACACTAGTTCTCCTGCAAATCCAAGGGAAATTTTGGGATTCACAGGAACATGTAAGATCTTCTCCTCTTCCTGGACTCAGGTGAATCTCCACAGGCTCAAGATCTGGTGTTTCATATTACACATAACAACTGTTTTCATCCTCCTCAGGAAGTCTTTATTCTTAGCATGCTGGTTACAGCTCCATTCGGAATAATGAGTGTAAGCTGATCTCTGAGCTCTCGGTGTGGCAATGCTTAATCACATTCAACTCTAAAAGGAACCATCTGACATCAAGATTTGGATGATAAGAATATGGGACACATTAGTCATGGAAGAGCTGACATACACAGAGTAACAACAAGAGGATTACCTTGATATGGCAACCCTTCTCGTGGAGTAGGAGAACTCTTAATACCTAAAAAACAGAGACTTAACTAATTTTGCTGCTGCTAATGTGTCCTGTCCTTCGCGATATAAGGACGCTAACCTCTGCAGCTGATGCATACCATAAAAGCATAAGAAAGCTACTGTAGAATAGTGTATTCATCATTGCCCCGACTCTCAAAGTCCTGCCTTTCAAACAATTTTCGTTTCATTATTAGAGACAACTGTATTCTTCATTGTTAGTATCAAATATTGCAAAACCTATACTCCATGCCCTTCGAATATATATATGAAAAGTGTGCTAGTTTTTATTTAAATCCGTTCTTAGATGAACAGTAAAAGACTTAATTTGGTAAAGTGCTCAACAACAAGCTCAGAGTGAACCCTTTGAGTAGTCACAACCAAATCTATTGGCAGGATGAATTACTACCAGGTTAACGAGCATGAATGTGCCAAAGCAGGACCTGGAGCATGAGATGGGCAGGACCCGTCACTGGGCAGCTCTACCAGTGCATCAACTACATAACATCCAAGTCATTATGTATAAGATAAAGAGTGTTTCTTTGTCCCAGACATTGCTGCCTCAGGGAACCAGTGGACTGACTTTCAGGCCAGCTGAGCTAGGCAGCAAAAGACTTGTTCGGGAGTTCAAGACAACAGCTCTAAACAAGAAAAGTGAAGATGAAGCGAGTGACAGATATGTGGAACTAAGCGATGCAAGGAATTTCAGAAAATCCTCTTAAATGCACACTGCCCCCCTAAACCTCATATAAGGTGACCTGAACATATATCCTTTTGTCTACTGTCAGAGGTCGCCTCCAAATGCCAGCATGGCCTGGAAAAGGTGGGATTTCCTGAGAAATCTTAGAGGTAGGAGGGAAGTGCTTGCAGCATGATAATGCTGCTGCAGAGGATGGAGTTGATTCTCCTTTCAAAAAAAATTTATTAGCTCAGCACAAGCACTTCCGTTTTCCTTTTTCCTGAAGAATCCACAGATGCATATTATCCTTGCCTTTTTCCTGGGTGATGTAAAAGGGGCATTTCCCCAGATCTATACATCAGTCTTGATAACAGCACTTTGAAATTCATGAACAAGCCATTAGGGCCATAAAATTTGCTCTTCCACTTTCTAAGAATATTTTAAGATGCAAATACTCCAGATAGCCAAAGGTGTCAGGAGCCAGAAACCAGCAGGAGTTCTGTAAAATTCAAGATGTTCTGTATTTTCAAAAGTTACCTTAAAAACACAAGGGAAACTAGATGCAGGTATTCTCTGTACAGGGATTTCAAATCAAACTGATTATGCCTGACTTGGCATGTAGCTGAACTGCAGGCTCTAGCATATGAAAAATATCTTTAATTAAATGCTAATATTTAGAGTGCTTTACTCTATTTTATTTTCAGGGTAATTGATTTTGAAAGTCTGATCAATAATATTGTGAGCACTTTTCCACTGACATTTCATTTTTATGTTGAGATGAATATCTTGCATAAAAGATCATTAAAAAATGCATTCAGTGAATGAATGAATGAAAAGCATTAGCAAAAAATGTTGGCAAAATTTTACTTGCTTTTCCATAAAAAGAAAATGATAATGTTTTCCATAAAAATGTGCTAAAATAAATATTTCACCCCCATGCATTTTTACCATGCTCAATACGAAGCAACAAATTAAATTAATATTACACAGGACATTCCTGAGATTGGCATTATATTCTCGAAGATCTCAGTGGCATTCATCTGGCACTGGCAATTCTCACTATATTTAATGCTTTTTTTCTAAATTCCCTGATCCTGAATTAATGTAATTAATTGAGAATATTTGTTTTCTCAGTCTCTCAAAATTAACAAAAGCTGGAAATCTTGCCATTGAAAAACTATTAAAGCAGAAGGCAACAGCAAACGATAGGAAAGTTACCAATGCTAAAAATCTCATGACTTTTGGGTGCAGCTCCTGATTTCTGAATGTCTATCTGGGAATGCCTTCCATGGCCCTTGACTTGCTAGGTATGGGAAACAGCTATACTGTGCTAGCCAATATCAAAGTCCCTGCTTCCAGATTACGGATATGATTTAGTTTCACCTCCAGAAGAAAGTTGAATGAAACCAGGCTTTTCTTGGGCCCTGCAGCTTGTTACGCAGAGTTAGATCTGGACCAAGGCACAAGGAGATAGGAAGTGATGCCTGCATACCAGGACCCTGCTCCAGCCCAAAAGCTGGCCAACATGAAAGCTTTTTTCTTTCCACATCAGTCCTCCTGTAGCTAAACATTTAAAAAGCATTAAACTGATTTTTTTATCCTCTGGAGTACCCACAAACATCAGGTTATGGGATTATTCTGGCCATGAGTGTGTTTCTTATGTCTCACTACACATACACACATGTGCACACACACACAGAGCATGGATGCCTAAATAGCCTCATTCATAACAAGGGCATCACATTTCAAAGACAAGTGAGGCCTGGTAGATTTTTTTAAAAATTCAGTTCCCCTCTGCGTGCCTCGCTTGGGTGCTTATATGAATTAAGCCCCTAATCTTCTGAGCTTTGCCCACCACATGTTATTAGAGCAATTGGTTTTGCAAGGACAGCTTTGATTTCATTAAAATAACTGGTGGTCAGAACTGTTCTTTTAGAACTCTTATTGAGTGAGATGAGCTGTTCCTTCATCATACTTCCTTCTTGCAAATCCTTCAAAACCTGTGAGTAGGATACAGTCCATTCTCCAGCAAACTTCCTTCTCCAAAGCCACCTAGCAGTTAGGGGGATAACAGCAAGTTGCACATGTTAAGAAAATGAAATTTAAAATGAGATGGAAAACCAATGTAAGACACTCCTTGAAAGGATGCCACACCAGCAGGGCCACTGAGCACCCCAGGATCCTCCCTTGTCATCTCCCAGCCCACCCCTCACACTTGCCTGTGCAGGGTTCGGGGCAGCTGCAGCCAGGATCGTGGCCACACTGATGCTGGGAGCTCATGCCCTGGGCTGGGGACAGGCACTTTAGCTAACAAACAGCTTTGCGTGACCAGGAGTAAAAATATTTTAGTGAGCAAAGTTTTGGAGAAACTGCATTGATGCACTTTGTTCCACAAAGTTTATAGTTCCTCACCTCTGGCCCCATTTAATGCTATAATTACTCTCTTAAATTTCTCTTTATTTAACGTCACCCAGCCTGTCTTCTTTTGTTACCATTTATTTAACAAAACAGGCAGCGGCTGATATTGAAGGCAGGCATGGAGCCAGCATGTTAAAACCTGCTTTTAATTTAAAGTTCTGGGGCTAGTTTCCTAGCCATTACCACATTTCAGAGAAAATGAATTTTATTTCTCTCTTTCAAATGATGGCTGATCCATATCTAATTAGGGTCAGTTTCACCTAAAGATGAGTCATTTATATTCTGAATATATGGCTTCCAAATTATCGTTTTGGTTTAGCCATCAGACATGAGCAAACCCATGCATAACTTTTTTAGATGGCACTGAAGATAAAAATCAACAGATTTTTTTTTTTTCCACAAATACCTTTCCCAGCAAGAAGATGGCAGCTGGATGAAGAGAAAAATATACAGTTCAGTATAAGGACAAAGAAGATTAAGGTAACTGCAGAATTCTGAACTTCAGAAAAAGTGGCCTTTTTGAGACTTACTGAAAAAAAAAATAGCTCTGAATGTTCAAACACCTAAAGTCAATTTTTTTGACCAAAAAAAATCTGGTTATGCAGGGCTATAGCTCCTTTTTTTGAGCATAATATGCATGGGTATTGGCATACCAGAATGACTAAAAAAACGGATTGTAAAGGAAGCAGCTGAAAAAAACCAAACAAGGTAAAAAGAAAGATTATTTAACATAACACTGTAATTCTGCAGCAGTACTGGCAAATACTAAACCCATTTAGGAGAAAACTTTCTTGTTAAACATACCAAAATCTCATCCCCTTTTCATCTGGGAGTCATTTTTTTAATCAGCAAAACTAAACCAACAATATCCAAGAATACATCTTCTTGTAGCCTCATTTTGCAAGGAAACCCTTGAAAACATTAATTTCTGTCATCACTCTAATTTATACTTTGTGCCTCTCTTTGGCCTCTATTTGCTTCTACTTCCACTATGTGCTTCACTGGATCACCAAGAATTAGCACTGGAGACACACAGCTCCTGTCCTCTGCTCCCTGAACTGGCCCATTACCAGGACACTGCCAAGGCTTTCAGCTGGGGCTAATGGAGATGGCTGAGACATAAGCACTTCAGTGTTAGGAAATAATAAGGTCACTGAAATACACCATGGAAATTAAATTTCGTGCATCTTCTTACAAGATCCAATAATACGTAACATAACCTTGTTATTTTGTGTTTTAACTAACTTTTTCAGCAGAGGAAATACTGTTTTGTCAGTTATGGATTCCTCAGAGGGGCTGTTATCAGTAAGTTCACAAGTAAATGCTCATCAGAAGTGCAGATGACACCAACTCTCTGCTCCTCAGTGGGATTATACAAAACAGACTTCTGCTATCGGCAAGGGGAAGCCGAGTTATTTAGGGTAGCCTGTAAATCACTCAAACACCAGAAGTATCTGGCATTGATGTGACTCTAAAGAGCTTGCAGATCCTTTCCCCACTGTGTTCCCACTGCAGAACAGCAGCACTGGTATTTTTGCACAAGTCTGACAGGTTGAGAGTATCTTTCATATGCGAATTCATTGGACTGAGATGATTTTTTCTTTTTACCTTAAAAAAAAGACTTATTACCACTTGTTTTGTTGGGGATTCAAAGGAGTAGAATGACTTGCAAAACTCAGAGATGCAATGGAGCTGTTTGCTGTTGTACTAAGATATAAGGATAGTCCAGGGTTATGTTTCCTACATAATTTTGAATTATTACATTTTCCCCAGGGTCTGAAGTTTTTGTTCATTTTAGAACCCAGCACAATCAGTACTTTTGTATTTGAATTATTTCCCTGATCTCAGAAAGCCCTGAGATCCATCACTCGCCACACACAGTCCCTACCCAACAGAGTGCCCCATAGCTGATCAGAAGCCCCATATCTGAAAGCTGAAGATGAGTGTTTCCACCTCCTACAGCCATATGGCAGTGGGAGAAGAGAGCCCATGTAAGCACCTAGGTGGCTCAGAGAGCAGCACTGTGTTTTCCAGTGCAGAAGAAAGGATGCACAGTAGTCTAATTGAAGCCTTCTGAGAATGAATTGCTGTGGAACATCAGTTATGGTTTCAGCAGGATGGTTATCTTACTTTAATCAATTGCAAGCAATCACTGCCTAAACTAGTCTCTGTTAACTTTGCATGCAGGTTCCATTCACAACAACCAAACTCCTGCTTGGAGCCTCAGCTAATTTAAGTCAAGCATACTTCAGTGACAATAATTTCAACATTATGTCACAACTTACCCAAGAACAAAAAAGTTCACCCCATGCCTAACTCATCCCTGGTTCACCACTAAACTCCGTGAAGTTATTCCAGCCATGGATTTGGCACAGAAGTGGTTTAAGTTTCCAGTCTGATCCTGTTTAGTGCTATGTCTGATATTCTGTTTCACATGTATTGAGTGCTCCTCTCTTTGATCTCATGAGCTGTTTATTTTATATCTGCCTTGTTATTGTGGTTCTTATTTACAAGCTGCAGCCTGGCGTTATAGTAAGTGCACATATACACACCCGGGCATACACAGATGCACAGACCAGATCATTGCTGGAGTTGATCAACTTTCATTCCATCTTCTTTCACAAATGTTGTCTTCCTCAACAAGCACTACAGTTTACAGAGACATTGCTAAGAAACCAGAGATGAAGCCCAAATACTGCATCTTCAGCTAAGGCATGCCTGAAAATACACAGTCAGCTTTCAGACAGGATTTCAGGGTGCACATGTAAATAGCTTGTCTACATAGCCTATATGGCAGATTCAGAAATTCAGAAAAGGCAAAACCCTCTTTTAGATAAAAAGGACCCCAAAAAAAAAAGGACAAAAGCCTGAAACAAAAACATTAGCAAGATGCAAGAAGAGAAATCATTAAAAATCTCATAAACGTAAAAAAAAATAAAATAAAGATTTCTAGGGACAACAGTCCTTTAACTGATTCATAATAATGAACAATGACAGAAGTTTGTAATTAGATGATGCCTTTCATCTGAGAGATTCATCAGCTCTTAGCAATTACTATTAATTTGACACCAGTTCTCACAAACACACAGTTGCTGTGTACGAAGGAGCTAAGATAGGGATGTCTGCATCTAGGAACAGCACACACCTGAACTGCAGTTGCTCAGGCTTTTAAGGAAAGCTCACCAGGGCCTAAATGTCTACCCCTAAGCTGAACCAAAACATCTGCACTCCAAAACTGTTCACTACTTACTCATTTGCGTTGTTAAAAACGCCCATAGGTTCAGTCACCTTCTAACTCCTACTCGCCTAAAATCAGAGTGTTAAGACAGGCATGGAAAGGGCTGTTACAGCTGTAAGGAATTTAATTGTAATTCAAATATACCTGGATATCAGAACAGCTTTTGATCTAGATACAGGCAAGTTGCTTTATCCAAGTGCATGCATTTCAGACACGTAGCTGCAGGAACAGATAGGAAAGTGCCTCCTTTTCAAAGGTTATTAGTGGCATAATGTGCGTGACAAGAATCCAGCAAACTTCATGTGCAAGGAGGTGCAACCAGTTAAACTATCATTCAGGCATTTCCTGTATGCCCTGTCTTTACGAGGTTCTTCAAAGATTCCTTGCAGGCATCCTTCTCACACTCACCTATGGCTTTCGATGATGCTCTGTGTGCATGGAAGCCATTAGCATGAGAGGCAATGAAGTCTAGTGAACTATTCGGGGGAGCCAGGACATCCCAGTGCACATGCTTGGGCTGCCACTGATTCAGTGGGAGACATTAAGCAAATGCCTTTGCATGCCCATTTCAGATAATGAGTATCTTTGTCAGAGAGCTGTCAGCTAACTTTAACTCAGGCTTTGAAGCTGAATCATGCTAAATAGGCATTGATTTATAGTCAGCTCCCCATCAGCTGGGGAAATAGAGGGCTGGGATCCCACTGGTACTGTAAAATTCCTGAAGCATTATGCACAGATACCTGAATAACTTGACAAAGGTTCGGCTTTGGTCCAGCTCGGTCTAGCTCCTTCAGAAACCCTTCTCTTCCACGCACCTGGTTGTTGCAGGGTGAACTCACTGGGATCGAAGCCCAGGCTGGCTCCACGGGCGGGTGTTCTAAGCAGGAGCAGTAGGATTTCCGGCACCCCGGAGCATGAAATTTTCAGCCTGGTTGTTCCAGGTGCTTCCTCCACCCGGTGTCCTCTCTCCCATCTCCCAGGGCTGGTGCCAGCAGATCTGGCTCGATTGACTTGAGTATTTTTGCACCCAGGTATCTTTGCATTGTACTCCAGATCCTGTAAAATACCAAACTGATCTGAGAGGTAACCATCTCCCACTCACCAGCTTTTATTAGAGCTACTACAGGGCACATTGAAGTGATGCAGTTTAGAGATTGTAAGCATGGACTCTGAGTGTTACTTGCTTCTCTGTTCTATTATAATGCAGATATTGGATTGGACTGTGTGAGAAATAGTGCTGTGTATGGAACATCAAGCCATACAGATGTAGAGTCAAACTAAATGCACACTGCCTCTCTCTTCTAGACACATGGGACACATTTATGAAATACAGGGGCACAGGAAGCTTGTCAGAAAATACATGGCTGCTTTAACAGCACCCAGCCCAAACAAACATGCCTCACCGTACAGTTAAACAAGGCAATGAGGCTTATTCATATGGATCACTTCACAGTGCATGCCTCTGCTCTGTGGCTGCCTTCAAGAGTTTCCTTTTGCTTCTGTGTGTCCATCCACCCCCAAATAACCACACAACAGTGTCTTGTGCATGAAGAGTTGTTTGCAAATGTAAGACATGAAACACTGACTTGCCACACCGCTCAGTTTTCTGAGACAAGACTTATTTTTCACCAAGCTGACATGCTCAAGCTGACCTATTTATGAGAATGCGTTTCCACATCTCATCCTCTTGACAGAAACATGTGCAAGTCTCATAATGTTAAAGCGATTAATCAACATCATGGACCAGACTTGACCCTCTTATGTATGGCCTTCATTGGCCTGTTGAAGAGATAGGGGGAAGGGGTCACACATACTGTTAGATTCAATGTCCTCAAGCCTCAGTCTTGACAGGCTGTGTATGTGTATGTATGTGTTTGACTTTGACCAGGCTTAGTTCTGAAAGAGTTAAGAAACATTAATTTACTGTTACAGCCATCAGAAGCTATGGTCACCTAACACACAGTGTGCTTTGCAGCCTTGTGTGCCCTTAATTTAGAACTTGTGATATCTCAAAAAAAATAAATACCTCATCCCAGTTCAGGGAAGCAGAGATAGACACTGTTGGCAAAGGCTGCCAAAAATAGAAAAAGGTCCACTGGTGTCATGTGATGACAGATGCCTGAAAACTCACTATATACGTTTGTGAATCTGTGCTTGGTAGAGTCAGAGGCAAGGCCCTGAAAACAACTCCCAGTCTATAGGAAAACCCTGATGCCCTTGAAGATTAACTCACAAAAATTCACAGGCAAGGTCAATAAATCATAAAAATGCTAAACAAATGAAAGCAACAAATTCCATATCGCCCTATAGGAATGTAGTACTTGTCTCACGGCTGCATGGGAAGAACCACTGCCCACTATAGTTAGGGTAGCACTCACAAGCTGGCGTGGAAGCATTTCTCATCTCTCCCATGAAAAACGTAATCACCATGCTCCAGAGCAACCTGTTACAGGACTTTCACCCTCCTGCTTCTGAAGGTGGGCATTACATAGCCAAGGATGCAGGAGTCACTAGACAGAGGAGGACAAGAAAGAGGTCCGGTTCAGTAGCCTGTCAGACCATCGATATACCTGGGCTCTTGCCTCTTTATTCCCAGCTGGTCATGTGATGAGATGAAAAGCCAAGAGACCTGGAGATAAACTTCAGGAGTTCAGTGAGGTCACTGGAGCATGAGCTGCAGTTTAACCACCTGAATTCTGCTTGTTTCTTGCTTCAGGCACCTCAACACCATTTCTGAGGACCTCTCCCTGCATTCCTTGCCAGTTGTGAATTCTCACTGACTTCTCATTAAATCAGTTCTGAGTGTTTTCATATACTCCTGACCCAAGGTGGTAGTGATTTTGCCCGTGCATTTGCTCACCTCAGGATCTGAGAAATAGTAGTGAACATACCCAAGCCAATTTAAGACTGTGGGATCTTGATTTCCAAAGGTGTTTGCCTGCTGCTAGCTGAGCCCCAAGATGTTCATTAGTAAGGTATGACGATGACTCAGGTAAACCCAAGTGTTGCGATTACTTGTTATACCAGCTCATGTTTCTGCACTGTGGCTTTCCAAGATACCTGACTGGACAGGTACTAGCTCACACTAGCTTCCTTTGAAGCTTTAATTTGCAGCCTGGATGCATAGATACACCCAGGGCCACAACCGGATTTACAAGACCTGGAAAAAGGCTGTAGAAATGGAGGTACTTTGCTCTCCTCCCACACTATCCTGCAGGGCACGGGGCTACATTTCAGCACTAGCAAGTGTGAATTTGGTCTGAACAGCCGGAGTGATGAAAGCTCTGGGTAGGAATCTGCATCTCCAGTTGAGTTGGAGCACACTAAGAATAAAAAGGATGATCTTTAATGCTGACTTTATCAAAAGGCACATGCATTCAAATAACCATCTCGAATCCTCCTTTCCAACCTCCCCTTCCAACCTTAGGAGACTTCCCTTATACACCCTGATTCATCCTCCTTCCACAGCTGGTATTCACCAGAAGGTAGAAGAGACATGGAATGAAATCTACACGTTTTTATGGCCAGCTTCAGTCAGGACATGGCCTCTTCATTCTGCCATCTCTGCTGCTCAGATGTGCTGCTGGATGTCTCTAGTACAAGCCTGGCAAATAAGCTCTTTTCCCATGACAAGCTGTGCTTTCCTGTAATAGCACCAGCTCTCTGCTGTACAAATCTGCTTAGTATTTTACAAATTTGGCTGTTGATCAGTCTGATGTAACTAGAGATGGGCACAGAATTCTTCTTTAACGTTTTTTCTGTAGGCTTTTATGGAAAAATCAAGATTATACCAGTGATTCTAATGCGGTATTCAGGACTTCTTGGATCTCAGACTCCAGTATCTTCTGCAGTTTTTTCCAAAACAACACCTGGGTGATGATGTTTCCCCATGATGTCATAATGAGGAGACAAACTGTAACTCTTCCAAAACCTACTGCTGCATCTTTCTTCTAGTGTGGAGCAAAATTTTTGAAATCCAACCAAATGGTCACTTACAGCTGATGATCTCATAAACTAAATCCAAGAGCACATTCAGGAAGGTCTCACACTCCCCTGTTAGCAGTTGATTTGGATGAAATGCTGAAAACAAATATACAGGAGCCTATATAATCAACTGCAAAATCCCATGGACTCAGACAAATGAATTTGGGTTTGAAGACCCATTACAGCCATCTGACAGCTTTCCAGTGACTGAAGTCATGTGTGCATCAGACTCTCTTCTTAGGTTCTCTTCATTTCTCAATGTGCAACGTACAGAAATCTTCTGAAGATCCCGTATATTTAACAGCACAGACTGGATGCAACAAAAGCTGCAAAAAAGCCTTGTAATGTCTCCTGTGTAATGCTCAGCTTTAAACATTACATTGGGGGAAGACCTTTTATCTTCATTTTGCAGGAAGCAGGGATTAAAGTGGTTATGAATAAAATAGGTTTCAACGCTTCCGTTAGGCAAAAGATTTGAAGGAATGGAATTAATAAAGCTGATCAGTGAAATGACATAGTACGTGTTGATCTGTGACTACAGAGGAATCTAAATTTCAGGTATAGAGTGCAGATAAGGCTCCTTGGCAGGGCTGCAAGATACTTCTTTGTCTCTTTGGGAAAACAGATGTATTGTTAACAACAGTTCTAATAGAGGAGGAAGAGAAGGAGGAGGAAAATGCAGAGAAGGAGATCAGAACCAACAAAGAGTAAAATTTTTTAATCAGCAAGAGCAATGCCCTTCCCATGCAGTACAGGAGCTATAATACTCTGACATCCTCTCCTAATATTGGCCAGAAGTACTTTGGTAAAGCTGAGAAGGCATATTTCCATATTCCATTACAAGAGACACGAAACAACCCCCCCTGCCCCAGGCAGATTTCTGTTGGCAAGCAAGCAGGATGCAGCACATAAATAAATAAATAAATCACTATGAAATTACACTGGGGGGAATACCGTGGCTTGGCATGTAGACACCTCTGTCTAGAGGAGCCAACCCTTGTCATGAGAAACACAAGAGGAAGAAACTTCTTACCCAGCCTGCTATTAGGAGCTAGCTACTACGGTGGGAAGGTCCTAAAAGGATGGAATGAGCCAATTAAAGTTTCTAAAAGCTTAAGTAAAAAAGCTTACCCTGTTGAACAGCATTTGCACCTGGATCAAAAGAGCCTTCAGTGTTTTGGATCTGTCAACAGCAAAGCTTCAAGAGTCCAAGATTCAGGCTTGAAATCGCTTCCACCAAGTGGGGAATAGTTTGATCCAAAATTCTGGTGTTGGCTGTCTCTACCTAAATCAAAGAAACATCTGCTATGTGCCGAGATACGCACCTTGCTCTGATCTCAGCCCTACAGTTAGGCATGTAGTATGAAAATGCTTCTTCTAGTGAGATACTCTCTAGATGGCATGCTGCCTGCTTATGTAGGATGACAGAGCTGAGGATGATAGAGCTGGGAACACTCTATGGTGTTAATCCTATGAAATACTATTTAAAATCAGTTTTCAGGTTCATAAACAATTTGATAACTTCGACTTTTCAGATCTGTTGTGTTTCAATAACAGGATCCTTATAAGGAACTCTTAAATGTTGATGTTGTTTCATAAGAAGAAAAGAAGAAATATCAAAGTGGTGGCAGTAAAGGCTTGGGGGTAATTTACCCACGTGTATAAATCCCTGAAGGGGATATCAAAGAAGTATGAGCCAGACTTTGCCCAGTGGTGTCCAGTGACAGGAGAAGAGGCATTGGGCACAAATCAAATTTCATGAAATTCCACTCAAATATAAGGGAAAACTTTTTTACTGTGAGAGTGATCAAACACCAAGCAGGTTGCCCAGGGAAGTTGCCGAGTTTCCATCGTTGGAGATATATAAAGCCTTTGTTCTTCTCATGTATAGCCTGTCCGATCTATTGAGGCTGTTGAAAGAAGCCAGAAATGGCTTTTAAAGAAGCCAAATCCTGACTTTCTCCCCTTAGCAGATGAGCACAATCCCCTAGAAGACTGGCCTGGTGTGTTGGTGTGCTGGCAAGTGTTCCCAGTCTTGCACCAGAGCAGTTTGAGTACCAATTTTTAAGATGAAAGGGGCAGGACAGAGCTCATCCCAACTTCCCAGGCACAGCCCTGGCTTGCCCTGCAGCCCTCTTCCCAGGAGGGCTGCTGGGATGGGGCAACTTAAGCAACTGGAGGCAAATACAGCCCATGACCTGGAAGAAACACCATCCAGGAGTGCCATCTGCTGGGTCCAGGGCAGACAGCCACGGGCAGCTCTGGTAGTCATCCTTGCACGGGCATCGGGAGGCAAGAGGGGCATTTCAGCTCAAGGCAGGGTTTCTCCTCTCTCCCCAGGCTAGGTTGGGATGCATCTTTGCTGAAGGCCATGAGGAAGGCTATGTCAAGAAAGAGCTGACTGGTTTTACACAACCTGATTTTCAGTGGAATGAGAAATAGCAAGATAATTAGTTGGAGGAAAGCATGCTTTTTGAATAGAATCAGAATCATAGAATATCAGGTTGGAAAGGACCTCAAGGATCATCTAGTCCAACTTTTCAAGGTAAGAAAATATAGTTTAAATGAGATGGCCCAGCACCCTGTCAAGCTGAGTCTTCATACTGTCCAATGTAGAGGAATGCACCACTTCCCCTGGGAGATTATTCCAATGTCTAATTGTTCTCATGGTGAAAAAATTTCTTTTGGAGTCCAATTTGAAACTCCCCAGGAGTAACTTATACCCATTACCCCTTGTCTTTTCCATGTGACTCTTTGTAAAAAGGGAGTTTCCATCTTCTTGGTAGCCACCTTTTATGCACTAGCCTTTCCATCTGAGCCTCATCATTACTCTGTCATGCTACTCCATGTGACTCAGAAGGTCACCCCAGGAGCTCTCTGCTTTTGCCACCTGAGAGGTGCTATCTGGGGATGATAGAGTGTGAGCCCTCCACAGTGTTAATCTTGAAAAATCCTATTTAAAATGCAGAGTTTAGGTTCATAAACAATTTAAATAACTGTAGTCTTTTGAGAGCTGTTATATTTCTATAGCAGGATCCATACAGGGCTCAGTAATAGGGTCCTTTCTAATGTGACAGAAAGGAGTATCAGATTCCCTGTCTTTCCTCCTAATAGTTGCACCCCAGGCCAGGCACCATCAGTGGCAGATCTGGGTGAGAGAAATAGTGGATGATGACTGCCACAGCATGGGGAAGAAATCCTGCAAGGTTGTTGCTCAGAGGCAGGGCAAGCTCACAAGAGAGATCTCTGGCAGTCATCAGCCATTAACAGTTTTGGCCAGCTTGTGCACTGCCTGAACTGGCAAATTAGCCCCTTCAGGGCTTTAAAATCATGATATCTAAGGAGTAAGTTGGAATTCAGGGGTGGTATTCAAGCCTCTAATTCTGAAACCTGTTGCATCTCCCCCCATCACACACAGCCCTGCACTTGTAGGTAGATGTGTTGTGAACAGACACAGGAGCAGCAAGAGAAAAGTGAGGAAGTATCTGGTGGCAAAAGGAACATCTTCAGAATGAGGAGTGGAGCATGCCCAATAGCCCATGTTGCAGTCTGCTATGCCATGGCTTCCCTGGGCAGGTGGGTTACATTCTCACGTAGATTGCTTCCAGACAGGACAGGAGAGACTCCATCCATTCAAACTTGATGCTCTGGAGATTTTATCTCTGTGAGGTTTATCCCGATGGTACTAATTTTCCTACAAGTCTACAAGCAATCTTAATTCAGTCCTCATCCAAAGTGTGCTGAGCTCTCTGTTCTGCTAGTAAGCTCTGGTCTTCATAACAACTAATGTGGCCAGATAGGTGAAGAACTCTCGTGGATCTCTTTTTTGTCAGCTCAATCCTGGTTACACTCTAAGTTGAAGATGTGTGGTGACATCAGTTCTTGGGCCATGATTGTGATCCTGAAGAGTAAAGGGACAACTTCAGTGAGCAGTCTGCTTTCTCCTTTGCTGAAGAGATGCTTTGAGGACCAAAACTCATGTCTTCCCTCCGTCTAGTAGAGTTTTGCTTGGCCCACCTACTGCTATATTCTGAACAACAGAATGCTTTCAGGAGAATCTGGGTCCTGCTGTATTCCACAATATTTTAAAACACCAGGATATGCAAGACTTTAGGCACAGACCATGAAAGGTCTGGAGAAGTCCCTGTGCCACTCAATGCAGCCTTTCTGCTGCTCTGCGAGGCAATAATGGCCCAGCAAAGCTTTGGAAATCACGTGCCCTGGCAACTAAAGACAACATCATAGGAACACATAACTCTATTTTCCTACGGTGTTTCTGATGATCCACCTCCCAGAGCATTTCACAGACTGAGTCATCTCTCTAAGGAAATTTAAGCAGGTTACAGATGGGATTTAGAGGGAGATTTTCTAAATTCCTTTTATGAAACTCTCTCCTCTGAAGACTCCATCCAAAGGTAAGGAATGACCAACTGGCTGCGAGAGGAGGGAAACTGTGTACAGGTGGAGAATAGTGTTGCCAGGGTGGAGTCAATACTACTAAACCTGCAGGTGTCAGGCATTGAGGAAATATTGAACTGTGATGAAAGATAGATAGTTCTTTAGACTAATCTGCAGTATTTGGTTTGGCAGACCTACCTTGGCCACATGGTTCAAGAGCTAACAGAAGTTCTTTTACTGAGGAATGTTGCCATGTTAGTCCACTTGGCTAGAAATTCTGTGGCTCACTCCACTGACAGGCTGGGACTTTACTGTCTGTAGTTCTTTGACAGCAAGTCCAGGCCTCAGACTGTTCACTGCTCATGTACTTGGACAGATTTTCTGGAGGGAAGGAAAAAGGGGGAAAAAAATCATTTGTCATGACAATGAGGAATGGTCATAGGAGTTATCATAGAATCATAAACTGGTTTGAGTTGGAAGGAACCATCAAAGATCATCTAGTCCAACCCCCACATAAATTGTTGCCAGGGATGCATTAGGCATCTCCCCATCGATGAGTCTTAGTTCAACTGCGAGTAGCCAGGCACAGACACTTGACAAAAGCTCTGCAGCCCGTTTCCAGCCCTTTGCCACCGCCTCTGGCCACATCCCCAGCAGAGGGAAGGAGGAACCCCTTCCCACCGGCTTACACCTGAGAGGAGTTACTGTCAGCCTGTCCCACCACCTTGGGACCGTATAAGCTGGGCAAGGGAACTGCTAAATCTTTCTGAAGGCAAGAAATGAGGGTTTTTTTGTGATCTGTTGGAGAAGAAGCAAATGAGATATGCTGTGCTCATCTATCATATCCTCATTCCTGAGACAGTGATGCTTGCACAGAAAAGATCCTGACTGTATGTAAAGAAGAATATTTCCAAATCAATAAATGAATAATAGAACCCATTTAGAAATTATGTTTAATTAGAACATTTCAGCAAGGTATTAAAGCAACGTGACTTTGGGAAAATGTGCACCAGCAATAAATAAGCAGTGTCTTGATTAATAATAGAAGGACCAGGAACATTGTCTCGTATATTACTGAAATGTACCTATTTAGTGAATATCTTGAGTATTAAACTACTGCGCACACCTTCTTACCACTTGTGTAGCGAGATTTTTCTTCTATTGATACATCTGATTTTAAACAAAAAAAAAAGTCCATTCTTGGTTTACTACTTTTATTATTTTATGAGAATTAGAGTTGTGAAATTGCAGTTCCAGTTTTTAATGAAATGGAATATTCTGCTCTCAAATGAATGGTTTGAACTGGTTTGTGCTGATGTAATCTAGGCTGAGTCTTGTGTTTATAGAAGCTTAGTGACGTGCTAGTTTGTATCGGACGTTGAAATAGGATCTTCCTCTGGTTCTTGGTTTCAGTATTCCCAAAGTCAATCAGTGGTGGGTCACCAGCAGTCTGCCCTGAGCTGGGCTGCACAAGGGCAAAATCTGCCTCCTCACTCACTTTTAGAGCCTGGGCACTGTGCAACCCTGGGGGCACAGTGTCTGAGACCAGTGAAAGAGAGGATGGCACCCAGCACCATAGCCCCATGGCCAGTCTTGTGCTGCATTGGAGTCAGTGGCTGTCATTTGAGGGCTGCTTTCTCCTCTGTTGCAGCCCTCTCATGAGAAGAGCATTGGGCACTGCATGGAGCAGGGGCTTCTGCTCTGATACGAGGGGCTGGCAATGCAAGGTAACACTATGAAGAGTTAAACATTTCCACTCCATGTATGTTCTTATTTGAAAGTCTGGGTTTTATAAGGGCTGTTTCCCCTTCCAAAAAAGTAACTTATTTTAAGGGACTCGCCTCTAAAAAAATCCTTCATGTAACTCGTAGAATAAAAGCCTTGGCCTTGAATAGACATATTCTTTGCCGAAGAAAGCATTGATGAATTTTGTTTTCTGTTTTCCACCCTGCTCTGAATAATGCCCGTGTTCCTGGCATTACCAGACATCTTTCCCACCTCTCCTTTTTGATCGTAGAAGGAGATTTTAGGACAGGAAATCTTCAGAGCCGGAGTTTTGAGAGGAGAACAAATATTATAGGAAGGCGCATCAGGTTTGTATGAAAGTGCTTCATCTTAAAACCCCTGGACTTTCCCACTGTATCACCAGCTGATTAGCAGAGCTTCCACATGATGCAGAAATAATTTCTAAATTCCTGGACCTGGCACCCATTCCTGGCCATGGTACAGTGGAAAGAATGTTAATGACAAAACGGGAACACATAAGCATGAAAATAAATCCCCTATTATAGCCATTTTCTGCAATGTGTCCTAAAGAAATACTCCATGCTTAAAAATCTTTTAAAAAGGTAAAAAGGCATTTGGAGCAGAGTTGACGTCCTGGACAGAATAGTTTAATCTGCTGTAAGAAATACAAATAAAAAGTGTTCACTTATGAAACAGTGGATGTGTTTGCTGGATTTGCATACTCTGCTTAACACAGTCCCTTTGGTAAATGTTTCCTGATACTCATGTAACTTCCTGGCGACACTTTTTGTTGTTGTTTTTCTCCTTTTAAATAAATCAACAGTCAGGCTACTGTCCCCATCCTGTGGAACAAAACTGAATGCTCTGAGTTGGTCCCTGGGCTGTTTACATGAATGACTTCAGAGGAAATGTTCTCACATTGGCATCGCTGGAACCACAAAGCTTCATTGAGATCAGACTGAAAAGTGGACACCATAAAGCTTCCTCCACCGGCCCCTCTGGCATCATTAGGAAAAGCACTTCCGAATTGCCTATGAAGATCTAGCAAAGGGATTCAAAGGAGGGCTGAATTTTCTTAATCTCATTCCATGTGCTTTGTTAATACAATTCCTTAAAATTCCCCTGAGAAGGCCCAACAACTGAAATCTCTAAACCAGACTGCCCACCTCAGATGATATATGTGCCCTTTGGCTGCATTAATCCTGCCACCCAAATAGGTTTCACGGAGGTGACTGGAAAGGAGTGGGAATATTGCTGGAATGGGCTGAAGCATGGACTACACACAGACTTCAAACGTAAAGCTAAGCAAGGCAAGCATTGGGCTCAGCACATAATATTTCCAAGTTGCTCTGACTTTACCTTTTATGTAATGAACCTGCTGTTCCTGCACATATCCAGATGTTTAGCTTTAATCTGCAAATTGCCGCTATGGAAAAGCTTAGCCCTGTTGAGTTCTGAGACCAGCATGCAATGTGCAAAGCTGCACAAGGTATAAATGAGGGATAAATTCACCCCTTTTTTCATTTCCTTATGAATATATTGAGTTTAATCCTCTTTTCCCTATTCAGATTTTATTCAAATGAGAAATGACCATGACTGGAAGTAAGAGTGCTGCAAATAACAACAGTACCTGAGCTACCCTAGCATTGCTAGCTGAGAAAGTGACAGCATTTACTTCATTTGCTCTGATGGCAGCCAGGGTACTACTGTTCTCAAGACATCATGACTTTGACTCTTCTATGTCCTGAGGCTGTCATTCATCCCTGGGGTCCAGCTACCTCTCCTGTGGCCATGGAGATACCTTCACCTTCTGTTACGATTATTTATGTCTTCTGTGTAGCAGTGTGGCGATTAACAAAAGAAAGTTGTATGCTTCTGGGAAGGTGGAAGTATATTGCAACCAAGTTAGCTGACAGGGGCACAGGAACTGCTGTAACTTGAATAGTTTTGCCTTTCTGTTTGGTGTTTTTGTGTTATTGTTCCTCTGGTTCTCCTACTGCATCTCTGTTTTGTAGGCTTGGAGTGCTTGATGCAGCTCCAGGGGAGTGAAGCCAGGCCTCTGAAAGCGGGTTCTGTAAAAATTACATGTATGCAATGCAACCAGAAAGCCAGTGCCACCAAGCCCCTTGAAGCATACCCTAAGGAGAAGGAGTAGCTGCAGGCGTGTGGCAGCAGCAGCAAAAAAAAGAAAAGAGCCCAGAGGTCCCCCATCCTCGGCTGCTACAGTGTCTCAGAGTGCCTGGATATTTCCACTGATGCTATTTTAACTTTGCAAAGTTCATAGTGGCAGGATCTGGAAGAAGGTTAACATCACATCCCTCACTTGTCTCTGGGATCCATGAGAAACCCCCAGAAGCCGGCCTGAAATCTGTTTTGAGAGCATAGAGGTTTGAAGTTCAAGGTTTCCTTTTAACTGCCAGCCGTTACATAAAAGGACGACAGGATAAAACAATCACACAGCCAGAGACATGGATTTTCATTCAGTCTCAGATACTGTGGCACAGCGCACCAAGGTGAGATCATCAGACATGCTCATCTTGCCAAAATACAGTTTCCTAGCGAAGCAGATATTTTTCTTAAAGTACACGACCTATTCAGATTTTCCTTTGAAGAAGCAAATTTGGGAACTAAGAGTCAGGCTGGCCCAGTGCCTGCACAAATGGCAGAGCTCCTGTCACACTCTGCAGGTGGGTCTGGGGTAACAAGGAGGTTTCGCAAAGCCAAGACTCTGCTTGGCTTACATTACGCCTCCCACAGTATCTCCCTATATTGCAGCTGAAAATCCAGTCCTTGAGAAGAAATTATTGATTTGGCAGAGGATTAGAAGATGAAGCAACATACCTATGTACTGACTCATTGTCACGGCAGAAATCCTGCATTTCCTGTGAGGCTTACTATCACGGTCAACATGGAATAGGCAGGTTGATGTTTCAGTCACTGAAGAGACTCTTTGACAGCTTTTAGTGTCTTTTCGAAACTGATGTAATTCTGCCCTTCAGACAAGCAGAATTTGCAGCATTTACAGCTTATAAGTTACTGGTATGAGAATTATTAGTTAGAAGACATTCTAGAGAATCAAATGGACAGGAAGATGCCTGCTATGTCTTTATTTGCAGGCAATTATGAATATTTTTATCTTCTACATAGCTGAAATACTCCAGATGCTTCAGCTTGGGAGCAGGTCACTGATGGTACTGAGATTGAATACCAGTACAGATTTAATGCTATTTTCAGATTTGAACTTCTGCTGCCTTATATCTTCAGTGATATTTTTTCTGAGGCAAACTAGAGTCCAGCTCTAACATCTGGAAAACCCTAGCTATTCTGCCAAGTGTGACACGGATGAGAAAATAATTGGTTGCCAAGAGAAATTGGGGAATAACATCAGTGGATCCAGCAAGTTTCTTGAGACCTGTTCTCTTACTGACAAGCGCTGTAGCATATTGAACAGTGGCTGAAATGGAAACATGGAAAGTCCTGCATCCTCCTGCATTGGTGCACATGAAGAAGGACAGTGTGGGTTACTGCCACAGGTTGGCCCGTCTTGGGTAATGATTTGGGGTGCATCTACAGTCTTTTATTTCAATTTTCTTGTACCAGCTAAGTCAAGAGAAAGCAAATAAACTGGCGGATATCTCATATAAAAGCAGAAATTAAAAGGGCTCTCCAGTCATTGCAACAGAGATCTCTGTTGTATTTACTTGCAAAATAGCTATTTTTTTCAGATGAAACATGAGACTTTTGATATCAAAGTGCCTGTGAAACACATTTGTGTTTTCTGCTTTCATAAAAGTTATTAAGGAGGATGGTCATGTTTTTCCTTCCTCTCTCTCTACCTCAGAAAGAAATTCCAGAGTCAATTGTTTTATTTCCTAGGGAGAAGAGTGTTGCATGGGAGAGATCAGTGCAAATCACAGCGATCTTGGGAGAATTCCTTTTGTGTATCTGGTGTCTATACATGGAGGGAACCAGATGCTGTCAGACTTTCCCAATTAGGAATGGAACACGAGTGAAATAAGCAATTCTTCTTTCTCACAGATAGCTATAGCCCCAGTTCATTAATCAGCCATCACTCAGACAGGCTCCAGTGAGGAATGCTGATAGCATCGCGGTGGAGCAAGCAGGCTGCAGCAGGGAGAGCGATGCTGACAACACCCAGTGCCACAGCTCCCACTGCGGGGACTACCAGCATCAAACCCTGTCATGTCTCAGCACTTTTCTATATCCTAAAGGTGAACTACAGGCGATCTCAGATCTGGCTCTGAACTTTTAAACAAAGGGACCTTTAATGTCTCAACGGGACAGAGCTAGGAGCCCCTCCGATCTATATGAAAGGCTGTCATAATTAAAACCAAACAGAAACTGTCTGAATTCCTTATTGAGGACACTTACTAGAACAACTTTAACCCCTGAGTAGCCTTGAAAACTTCTAATGTTTACAGACGTTGATGGGAGAGTATATGCAATGGCTTTCTTGGTTAGTGCCAAGGGGCCAAATTTGGAACTAGTGTAAACTGAGGGTGGGATGTTGTGGCTGTGACTAACCCAAAAACACGGGTTTGTTTAGTGCCTTTCTTTATCCATATTACACCTGAGAAAAAAGAAATTGAAAAACAAACAAACAAACAAAAACCAACCAAACAACAAATAGAAAATGTTTCCTTATTTGCAAATTAGGTTTCTAGCTTATTTTCAATCATCAGAATTGCACAAACTGTAGAAACATTTATCTTCATCTTTCCATTAGGGAAAAAAAAAATTGTATGAAAGCTTTCTGTCACCTCTCTTGAGGTATTAACAGATTTGATGCAGTTAACTTCTGTGGTATTCATGGATAAACATAGATAAATATTCAGTCTCAGAAATTACTGAATTCCCTTATAAATAGGAACAAAAATTACATCAAACATCATTTTCTCTGTTGCCAAACCACAAATAAATTCGAACATCCTTCTAAGTTAATAGCATTTCCAGTATTTTCCTGAGCGTGAAATTTAGGCATCAGAAATGGTCACAGTAAAGCACATTCCATCTATTTCTTAGAAAGGGATGAAGGCTGTTAAAGAAACTATAAAACTGGATCTGTGATGTTGTTCAAGAAAAACGTGATCTATTAATTGAGAATGACAGGATGTCATTAACTCACAAGAGTTCATATTATAACTATTTTTTTCTCTACGTTTTCAGTGTTAGGAAACAGTTTGATTTGAAAATAAATATTATGGGTGTGTGTGTACGTACATACATGTCTGCATATGTGTGTGTATGTATGTACATATGGAAATATTCCCAGCTGGTTACATTAAGCTTTTTAGCTGCATAACTCCAATTGAAGAAGTTATTTAATAACAACATTAATAATACAGCAGCAATATGCATCTACCTGCTAAAACCAGTTGTGTATGAACTTGAGAAAATCCCCTTCAGATAGAAACAAAAATGCCTTCTTTAACCCCTACATCAAAATTATATGAGTTTAGACAAGCACAAACAATCCTTCCACAACTAAAGCATTGTTCCTAAGAGATAAGGACATGGATGAAATAGACCATTGTGACTGGAAAAAAAGCCTGACACAGCAGAAACAACGTCAAGGCATTTACAGAAAATAAAATTCAAGGCAAAGGCAAAGTACGGTTGTCAATGTAGATCATTTCCCTGTAACAAGATCAGTGCCATGGACATTATATGCTGTTGAAGCCAATGCCATCCCCCAAATATTTACAGTGCATGAAGGAAAGCTGTGTCAGCCAGAGAAAAGTGACATTTAAGCGAGGGGTGCATTTATGCCTCTTGCAGCGGGCTCACTGTGTACATCCTTGTGCCTTGCAAAAGTATAAGAGCTTTGGTGCTGGCCCAGTGCAGAGTGGTGTCAAGCAGGAGTCCCTGGTCCAAACACAAGGATGCAGTGGCTGATGCCAGTCACTGCTCCTGGTGCTCCTGGGCACCATGCACTGCTCCCAGAAGACATGAAAGGACACTTCCTAGAACACAAACTCATCACCCAGTTGTTCATGTCTGTCTGATAGAAATCTGCATCTCTCCTGGAAAAGGACAAATGGCATCTGCATCTTGGCACGGGCTGCACAGGACTGTCTGTATGGGGATACCACACTCCTATGGGACACTTGGAGACACAAACCTCCACCACGGGCAAGGCAGTGCTCCTGCAAGCACAGGCCCCTACAGGCCTTCTGCACCTTGGACTAAGTTAGAAGCCTCTTCAAAGCCATAGCTGCTGCTTCAGGAGGTCTCATCAGATGCAGACTTTAGTCCAACTGATGTCAAAGACCAACCGGAAATGTCCCAACACAATGCCTGTTTTTAGGCACCATTTCTGTCAGATGTGATGTGATGCTACCTAGTCAGCTTCAACACAAGTGAGACTTGCTACCATATATTTTCAAGCATGCTGCCACAGCTTGTAGTGTTTGGTCGAAGGGTGGACTAGAAGATCTTGAAGATCTCTTCCAACCAAAGACATTCTGTGATTCTGTGATTTAAAGATGCTGATGTCATGAGAATGAAATAACAGAAAGGTGAGAGAAAAGTAGACTCATATGAAGGAGTGTTTCAGTCTTGACGTCTGACACACCTGGAAATGAGCTTTGTCTTCCTTAAAGTGGTAAACTACCTCCAGATTTTCTTCAGAGAACATAGCCAGTGTCCTCAGGACCAGTTCAGCTGACTCATCCCTCCGCTGGAGACAGGATGGTGATGGAGGTGCACTGAAATCTGAGTCCTCAGCAAAGTTGTGTAGCTGCGATGCTTCCACCAAGCTGACATAGTCCTAGAAGCAAAGGACAGACTATTCCTGCCCTCTTCCAGCCAGCTGTCCATTTCTGATGGGAACTCCTTGCACTGGATTGTGGTACTAGTTCATGTCAAAGGGACATACCTCTTTCTTGGTTAGACAGACACAAAGGCTCCCATGCGTACCCCAGGGACAAACTACACTCCGCAGTGTCTGAGCACTGCCACCGCTGTGCAGAGTGGGAAAAATATTCCCATAGCATGTGGACGACTGCTCGAAGCGTCCAGAGATACATTTCATCATAATGCATAAATTAAGGCAAGAGTTTAGAGTTCGTAAATGGTCTAATTAACCTAAATCCTTTATTTTCTTTTAGCTGTACGAAGCTCTGGATTCTTAACTAGCTTTTCTTGCCAAACAAAATCTTCCTTGCTGCTTCATCACTGACCCAGCAAAGTTAAATGGTGTCATTTTTATTGAAAAAACATGGTCAAGTGTGTCACAAACTGAGAAGCAGTAATGTAATTTGCTACTGCTCTGCTTCAAGCACAAAGACAGAACGCAAACAAGTTTAGTTAAAAAATGAAGACTGCCAAAAGCTATGTTTCTGTTCTGTATTGGCTGGGTTTTGGAAATGAAAGAGGGAGAATACTGTATTTTGAAACCAAAAAATCTTACAAATATAAATCAAAATCTACCCACTGTGCAGCGTTTAGTTAGTACTTTCTTGAATCTGTTGTTGTGCTGGCTCTATCATGGGGCCGATCTTTTCATTTTGTTTATATTTTCCTAATGCAAATTGTGACTTCTACCCTGGGAACATGACAAAGTCTTTCTTCACAAATGCAAAGAAGACAGGAAACTCATAGTTCCCACAAAGCAGCTTTGACTCTTACTAGATGTGATAATTTCGTTAGCAGGATCCCAGACATCAGAGCATGGATCAGCGAGCCAGACTAATAAGCCACAAGGGCTCCTGTCCACCCATAGAAAGTGGCTCATCAGAGCAGGGTCCAGTCTGCTCTTTGTCATCCTGGGTCAAGCTGTGCAGCTTTTTCTTGCTTAGTGTGAGTTTCACAGAAGCAGATATGGTATCTCAGCCTCCGCCTTCATTACACCACTGAATGCTCCAAAATAGGACTCCTGATCATTTGTCTGCATTCAATCCCAGGAGACGCATCCACTTGTGTAACTGACTGCTCAGTCACTCTAGTCCCTGCTGTGCCTGTAGAGCGGTGCAGACATGGCTGTGCTGGCCGGCAGCCAACCAGGACACCACCAGCAACCTCTCAGCAGCAGCAACCTCCACAGAGCAAACTACTACAGTATTTACCCAGCTTCTTGGGTGGGTTTTGCATCTGGCAGAGTTTTGTGCTCTCCCAGTCACACTTCTCCTACGCCCTGAGCTGCCTGGTTTCAAGCACAGAGAGACTGACCTGCTCCGTGTAGTAATGGTGATAGCCACCACTATTTGACAAAGCCTTCAGCTGTTCCAGAGAGCACATTGCTTTGTGATGCTATCACAGTTCATCTGCTGGTATCCCTAAGTGTTGGATCACCCTTTCAAACAAGACCTTCAGACCCTATAGTTGTATCATTACATGTCCCCACCATAATAACTTTCAGCTCCTAATCTCCCACTACCACTATGTCAGATAATGCTGCAAAACAGCAAATTGAAGCTGTGCTGAGGCTGTCCACTTGGTACCAGCAGAAAGTACATTCAGATAAGATATGTTGTAATGAAGGTATTGCTGAGACTTATGCTTAGCATGTGGGAGGCTGAGCCCCTTTATATCAAGGAAAGAAAACCAGATTTTTCTTTAGGAACAAATCGCGCTTGGTCCATAAAGATTGGCCCAAAATATATGTAAAGTTTCAATTAGAAGTCAATGGGCTCATCTTTTGTCTCTACCGGGTTTTGTAAGTCAGAGGAGCTCAGCTCTCAGTGCTTGCCTTTGCTTCATGCTTTAGTTTCACTACAGGTGGACATGTGTAAAGCACTCCACCAATGTGTAAAACCATGGAGGGCTTTTTAAAAGCTTGATCATTAGACAAAGGAAATCAAAAGATTGGTGGAATGGGATCTAATTAATTATGGGAGAAAAAAACATGGAAGAAGTAAAATGAAAATGTGAATTGCTGAAATAAACAATAAAGCGAACCTTTGTTCAGGATTAGAAATAGGCAGTTGAGACCTAATTATACGATGCAATTTCTGAGTAAGCGGATCCTGCAGGAATAAACGCTGTACAAATACAAATCTGCTGCATAGAAAGTAATATATGAGTTAGAACACAAAGGATTTGGACTCCTAACAAAAAGGTGTTTAGAGACTAATACTGATGTTGGCTGTCATTCAAAGCCTAACCATTGAAAAGAAAATAATAATAGATTAATAACATGAAACATTATCGAGCAGATGATGCCAATAGGACTGGGAACAATGCAATATCACAGGTCTCCTCTTCTGCAGCAGGGCTCCGGTGCCCATCATGGCCTGCCAGAGGGCAGGTGCCCTATGTGGCTTGGGATCTGCAGCCCCCTCTTTACCCCATCTGTGCTGAGAGCTGAGGTGAGAGGGTGCCAGGCTCTGTGATGGCGAACTAGCTGGGACCTCCTGTACAGCAATGATACCTGACTTTAGTAACTGAGGCTGGAGGTGCCCATTCTGGTCTGTGTTCCCAGCATACTGTCTGGGTCCAGTACAAAGCACAGAAGCTCCTGGCCACCTGGGGCTTCCTCCTTCTGCCCCTGAAAACTGAAGCCTGGGGATGGGAGAGACTGGCAGAGACTGGCAGTTTGAGGAGCACTGACCCTCCAACACACTTTCTGCATGGGGCGAACACATGGAGGACACTCTGATTAACTTTGTAAGTTTAAATCTAGTCTTGTTGTATTTGCATGCTTGCAGAAGAACGAAAGAAGGATATCTTTTGTCAGTTCATTCCCAGGCTCTTAAATCATAGGGTTAGAGCTGCGATACTAAGCAGCCGACATTTCTGCAGCAGCAAAGATGAAAAGACAGACAAAATAATCCAAAGAAGTGCTTAACTGTGACTATTAAGTCCCAAAGGATTTATCAGAGTTTACTTTCCTCTGACTTCTAGGAGAGATTTCGGCTGAAGTCCATTAAGCAAATTAAAAAGCAGAAGGAAAATAAACACAGATTAATGGAGATAGGAATTTTATGAAGGAAAGGAAACAGTCGGACCTTGTGGCAAAGCTCCTGGGCTGCTATTCAGGTTTTAAGGCCCCCAGACCTTGTAAATGGAGGAGATTATTCTCTTCACATTGCTCTGCTGGTAGTCGTAAAAGAGAGTTAATAGAATTTTTTTTCCCCCACTGAGAAGTCCTGTAGCAATTCGAGTAATAATACAATCCATAATGTTTCAGTTCATTGCATGACATGCAGCTATTTGTTCCTTTGTTTCCAGTCAGGGAATCGAGCTGTAAATCTTATACAGATACTGTACTGGCTCTGTGGCATTTTATCTTCTGTTGAAACTTCCCACACAATTAGGGACTTGCATGTCCAAACAACCTGGCAAGATTTCTGTATTTATTCCTTTGGCATCTGATTAATATTTAATCCAGAGAAGATTATCTCAGACGTGTTTGAAACATCATTTTACTTGTTAAAAAATACTTTGAAAGGAAGAATATGAGTAAATTATGTCATTATGGAGCTCTGTTATTTATTATCTTTAGATAGTTTAAATTAAATTGTCCCATAAGAGGGACATTCTTTCTTCTGGTCCTCTTCTAAGTGATTTTATAGTTTTCATTTGGCTTACTAATGTTCATGGCTGAAAACAAAGAGGTACCAGAATGGTAAGACAAGAGTGAATAAACACTTCCACCTTGCTGTGTGGCCAGGCCCTGGTTCAGCTCTATAGTGGTACCAGCCCGTGGGACAGAAGTGGCTTTTCATTAACTCAGCTGGAGATGCCAACACGCCAGGAGCAAGCACTGACCACGCTGGGGCATACAGAAAACCTCTCTGAGTGTTCACCACAAACCTGAGGAAAAAGAGCATTCATATTTCTTTTTACTGCCTAGACTGGAAGACCCTCTTTCTAATTGTCTTTACAGCATCTACCCCAGTACAAGTGTGCAATTTGTTGCTTGCCTCTGCTCATTGGTTGATCTATGTGATAATTCTTGATTTACCACTTATTCATGGATAGCTCCCTGTAGAAGGAAAAACATTTTTTACACAAATTTACTTGAATTTTGCTCATGGGATCCCACCTCTGCTTGGTTGGAGGCATTGAAAACAGTTCTGCTATTATTCTCGGTGCAAATATGGTATTTATTTGCCTGTGCAAATACCCTGGAATGTGATCTTAAAATATAAAATACACCCCTGCCATTAGACTCACTTGCAGGATTTGTTTTCAGCTGAAATGGAAAGCCAATCCCAAAGGGCTAACCCTGAAAAGCACAGCTACAGCTATAGTGGTCCTTGACTGTGATGGATCTCTGTGGCGTGGGGCAAGCCTCCTGGGACTTCGACTCTGGGTGACAGTGCAGAGGAGGGTTCTGGAAAGGCAGGCAATTGCCAGGGGACAACCCTCTGGGATGCTCACCCCAGCCCTGATGCTGAGCTTTGTTGCCACTGGTACCAATTTCTCTAGGTATACACATATTTTTTATTAAGCAGCCCCTACTGCCCTTTCCCGCAGAGAGTAATCATCAGAGGCAGCACTAGAGGCGCCCCTTGCCTCTGCCTCTGCCCCTGCAAACTGCTCTGTGGGGCTGCAAAGGGCCCACCAGAGGGCACAGGCACCTGGGCATAGCCTGTTGGGGCTGCGGGACTGGATTGCACTGCACGGCCAGAAAGCAAACCCCCACGCAGGTTTGGTAAAGGAGCATGCACAGGGAGGAGGAAAGAAAGAAAGGAGGGATGAGAAAGAAATAACCTCAAGGAAAGGATTCTAATTCTGTAAAAGTGCAGGTTTGAAGTCTTTCCTCAGACAAACTCTCTGGGCGTGTAGGATGTGACTCACTGTGTGTGCTGGTAGCTGTGTAAGAGGCTGATGTGCAAACCCGGGCTAAGGGTTAGAGAGTTTGGGTATGGCTTCCCAACAGCAGTGAGGTCACTGCACATCGTTGCTTCAGCTCAGAGGGGCATTAACACCATGGTAAGGGGCCGAGATGTCTGAGCAGCTAAAGCATGTAACCCTTCCCTTAGTGGGTTCCATTTGTCAGCTTTCCAGCTGCCACGGGACACCTGACCTTTCATCACTAATACAAGAAAACTGCCAAATGGCAGTGCCTGAAGCTCTGTGTTTTCTATGTCTGCAACACTAAAACCTGTTTGTGACCTGGGCTGTCCGGCACAGCCACTGTGTACGTGCATGCCTGAATGCATGGGTGTGCACACTCCAACGGCAGGTGGGAGAAGCCTGAGGTCACCAGAGCCAGTCGTGTCACTGCCTGCTGGGGAGCTGGTCTTGGATGTCTAACTGTGCTTTACTGCCTGCTTACACTTTGTTCTTACCTTTCACCCTGGGGATCACAGGACACAGGGACCAGCAGCCCTGCCAGAATGGGGTCTCCCTTCCTACTGGTCTGGCTGACCATGGTCACCAAAGCCAAGGTGTCTGGCCAGTGTGAGCTGGCTCACGTGTGCCAGGAAGTCAGGTTGGATGGCTACAAGGGCTACAGCCTTGCCAACTGCAAGTTTCCATCCTCTATCTGACCACAGTCTTTCCTTCCAGGCTGCTGCTGTCCCAATGGATGGCAGCTGTGGCACAACCTGAATGCCTTCCACCCCTGCCCAGGGCTCTGCATGGCCTTTTGTGAGTACCTTCAATACAGCAGCTTAGCGCATCAAACTGAATGGCAGTGCCGACTATGGCATCTTCCAGATCAGCAGCCAGTTGTGGTGGATGGATGACTGCAGCCCCTCAGACAACCACTGTAGGATGGCTTGCAATAGTACCACATCACTGCTCCTCCAGAGCCAGCCCCAGAAGCCTGAGCCCTCCCGCTCTATGCAGCTTCACACTCTGGCCAAAACGGAGCCATGGGGCCTTGTGGGGTTGAACATGGGCAACTCAATGTCTGTGGCAACAGGAAGTTGTAGATGATGAATATCTGGGTCCAGCTCCCCTTTCTGTCTGTGCAGGGTGTGGGTAGCGCCTCTGACTCCTGAGGCTGGGGAGTGAGAGGCCATGCCCACTGCCAGAATCACCTCTCCTAGGCATCACTGCATCACCATCAGCTCCCTTCCCAGGGATATTGGGAATCCAATATCCCTGGGATATTGGATGATATATTCTGAGATATTATGAACCCCAGGGCTCTCTAGGTGTTTTGACTGTGAGTAGAAGATAGGCAATCCTGGTTTGGGTGGGTTGTGATATAAGACTGGATGAAATAAATGTATCCACCCAAGTTGTGGGTTGAATAGCTTCAGAAATCACTAGAGACTTGTAATAGTGCCAGGCAGATCTAGGTCTTGGCTTGGGGTCTTCCACCAGTGAGGAGTTTTGAGGCAGACATGGGGAGGGTTTTGCTGTGTCAGACCAGCAGAACATTCTGCTGTATGAGAAAATCTATGATCTGGGAGGCTGGGACTGGACCTCTCACTCCTGTTCAGACCAAAACCTCTTTTTCCAGATAGGCAGAAAAGCTCCTTAACAGCATGTTTTTTTCCCTGCAAAGCAAGCAGGAGGGAATTGAAATATCATAGGCATACATGGGGCTGACTCCCATTTTTCCTCTTCCTTGCTTCTCTAAGTTCTTCTCCAAGGCTAGCAACAGAAGCTCCCTCATTGGGAAGAACTCTACGAAAATCAGAGCCCAATCGTATTTGATATGAATTATATCTACCCCAGTGCCTAAATAGTCTCTCTTAGCTTCCTCTGTCTCAGGAAGGGCTGGGCAATGCACTGCAAGGGATGAGACCTATTTAAGTGGGTGGAAGGATGTGATCTGTGAGAAAGTCCCCAGCTCAGCTTTTCTGAGGCTTTATGGGGGATGTTTCTCCTCTCCTGTAAGAAGAGAGCTTTCCCTTCAGTGCACAACACTTTTCAGTCTGTATTTGCAAATCCAATGCATTCCACGAGGTATAAAATAACTTTAATGATATAGCATGTTGTTTTGTTTTTTTAAAAATAAACTTGACTTACAATTTTCACGTGATTTAGGGTCTAGCCCCAAGTGATTTTCCCCAGGGGCTTTTTTGTGCATATTTGAATGGGGCAGTGGGGTGAGAGTCAGCAGTTGGGTCGATAGCGATACACTTGAGCACAGTTGAATTCTTTTGAGTTTTCGGAGAAGCTGAAAAAGAGGGGACCTCAAAAAGGGATGCAAATCTACAAGCTTTCCAACACCTCTTATTTATACAATAAGCTGCAAACTCTCCTGCCCACAGTGCAACTTATGCCATAACCGGCCAGTCCTGCAGCTGGTTTTCTACAGCAGTCCCTAGGTGTGCATAGAGGCTAGCCCTGTGCTGGTGGTGTTCTTCCACCATGGAAAGGCCATAGGTCTAGTGTGGGAATGGCTGCAACTTGCAGCTGGGAGGATTTCACTCAGGGACAGAGAAGGTTAAAGAGAAATGGTGGTGTCTGTCACCACAGATGAGCACTAGCTCTGTCTGTTGCTTTCTTTGAATGCTGGGTACAAAAATAAAAGGAGTGTTGTTTTATTGTGTTGTGATGGCCATTCTTGTGTTTAAAAGGATAAAAGAGAAAAAAATCAGAGCATGCTGTTTATTGTCAGTAGATGGTGTCTGAATCAAAATCTTACCTTCTAACACTGACAAGTTTTGAAATCCAAGCTTAGGTCTAGAGATGGCCATGGACAGACACTTTAAATGTGTGGTGATCACCACTTCACAAAAAAATGTCATTCAAATAGAAATGCCAGATCCTAACAGAAAATATATCTTATTCTCTGGAAGATACTATTCTTTCCTGTTCTAAGGAAAATCTGGAGCAATTTCTAAACATTATCAAAAATTCAGACCAAAATTTTCATCTGTGACTTAGTTGCACGTTCCCTGTGTTTTATGGAGATGGTGGATATCTCAAATACATGAATGTTAGTGCTGGAGTCTTGGAGCAGATACGGAAAGAGGGGAACTGTGTTCACTTCTGGATGTGATCAGCCACCGTTCCTCAGCAAAATATGTACTTGAGTCATGGCAGAGCTCTGAGGACACAAAGCAGCTGATTCGTTTGAGGTGTGACAAATAGCCTGTCTCTTCCCTCTCACTTAAGACAAAAATCTAGGTGTCCAGCTTCACTTTTACTTGGAAAGCAAGTAGGGACTTTGCTTTCAACTGTATCCATCTGAAATCCCAAACAAGGCAGAAAGTACGTTTTCCTGATGAAAACAAATTTTCCATTTATTTCTAGGAGGCAGTATCTTCAGGCGAAATTTGGTAATCCTTATGAAAAAAACAGTATCCCCCAACCTGCAGCACCCCTGATGACATGAAGACTGCAGGTAATCTGTCATGCTGTCATGTCAGAGCACTGTAACTACTTGAGGACCTTGCCAGCACACATGGCCAACAGGGATCATGAGATCATCTACAGGCGCATTCTGGAGGAACAAGAAACCTCCTACCAAGACAGAAACAAATTAAATAAAGGGCCTGATCCTGTTTCCCTATGAATTTAAAGGAAGTTTTAACATTAATTTTAATAGCTAAAAGGACTGACCTTTTAGGGTATGTCATCAGACAGCTCTGGATTGCCTGAGAGTATTTCAACACTTCCATTATATGCCCCATCTTTCAAACTTGGACATAAATATTTGCTTGGCAGAAATCTTAGCCTACAAGCAAATTAGATTTGTTGTTAACATTTTTTCCACTCACAAAATAAAAAAAAGAGCTCTCCTTAGATGTTTTTAATTTACTGCTGCTATGCAGTAACATTTACTATGTTTGCACTACCCTATATGAAAAAATTAATTTACTCGTTCTTAAAGGAAAAAAAATGCAAAACAAATTAATTTATGTTGCAATCACTGTTTTCAGCTGCACAGGAGGTAGGTGATACCAGGGGATCAGGAGCAGTCAGGAATTCACTACTAGAACAAATGGTCACTTGACTGATGTGCAGCTTGTGGGCGAAACGACCATGCCATGGCTCACAGCACTGAGAACAGGCCTGTGTATGACCAGCGCTGCTGAGTGGTGCACTTGTGTGCATGGGGATGGAGTAAGCCATCTGGCGCTGTTGGAGTCAGTGTTATGTACGATCCCAAAACCTGGAGGTGCATGCAGTGAACCATCCCTAGAGTGAAGCTGGCAGCTTTGCTGTCATATTCTGGAAAGTTGCTTGTCTCCGTTTAGGGTTCAGGGCAAACCCCACAGAGCAGAATTGCTGCGGGCCCCCTCTCTCCCTCCCCCTTCCCTCCCAAGGGAGGATACAAAGGGAAAGGAGGAAGGAAGCGCCTCACACGAAATTGGAAGTTAAGACTATGAACAAAATTTAATAGGTAACAGATAAACAGGGAGAAGGAAAGATTAAGGGCAGGGGGATATACAAAAATTTACAAAAATAGTCCTGGGATGGCGACGGATTGTGCTGAGCACGTGAAGCCAGGCCTAGCTGAGTTAGATTGCACTCCCTCCAGCAGCACAGGCCGAGGGGGAGAGAAAGGAAAAGGACAATACTCACCTTCCTGTCCTTTTATAGAGTGTGGCAGGGAAGGGGAGGGAATACCAGGTGTTTGTGTGCCCCACCCCCAATTTGTTAACTCTTAAATCACAACATTGCTCGAGACCAAATTATCTGTGTAGCTGCTATAGGTACTTGAAGTTGTTGGTACCACGAGGTCAGAGAGGAAAACTGATCATCTGCTTCATGATTAGATGATCAGCCCACGATCTCCAGCCTCACACCTCAACCCAGTGAACAAAGACGGGCGCGCTAGATTCAGCTGTCCTGTGAATGCCAGAGACATCTCAGAGCATCAACACAATCCTGCCAAAGATGCCACTGTAAACTCAGTTTCCCTGTTTAATTTGCTATTGGCCAAATGCCACCATTTTCCTCCAATATGAGAACGTCGCCAGATTTTTGGATCTTGCAGACTATTAGGAGAAGGAACTGAAGATGAGTTTAGCTATTTCCTCAATGCAATTCCCCTTCTTTACAGACTTACAGAGAGTGTACCGGGCACAGGACAACTCATGCAACCAGGGATAATTTAATTGAAAATGAAATTTCTTCTAGTGACTTTGCAGATTGCTCCTTCTGTCAAAGCTGCTCTGTGTGGTCTGCCACACCATCTGCCAGCCTGCCTCTCCTCTGCATCTGTTTCTGGGCTCCCTGGATCCCTCTTTTACACATACACACACCCTCACCCCCTCCCCATCACTGATGTCCTGCCTGTGTAGACTAGGGGCAGGTATTTGTCATCAGCAGTGGAGCAGCTCTTCTCCAGGCTGTGCTCCCTGCCCGCTGGTGTCTTGCTGTTACAGCTACTGATCCTGAAGCTTACATAAAGAAACACACATTGTTTTTACACATATCCTGAGGGAGAGGTTGGCAACCTCAGTGTAATTTAATCTAAACCGGGATAATACAGTAAATATTCTTGTGTTTGCCTAAGGATGAAGTAGTGAGTAAAGCAGATGAAGGGTGAGTAAAGCAGAAGATGCTGAGGAAAAAAACACCTGTGTGGTTTACAAGTAAGGGAAATATTCAAAAGGTGCAAAGTTTTGTAGTTTGACAATCTTTAATGAAAAATGACATATCATTACAACTGAGGAATCTGTTTCATCCTTTCGAATGGTTTAATTTCCAAACCCTTACCCATAGCCATGGCCTGTGCTCCTATGTCAGTTATGTTGACCAGGGTAACCTTATCCCTTGCACTCAGCTGTGTGTGGAGTCAGGCTAGCACAAACTCAGTGTTTCTGATATCTCCAGGAGATCTCTCTGAGACTGAGTTGCTCAGCCTGGTGGCCTGATCAAAAAGATCAAGGAATGATGTGATTACTAATCATAAGCACCGTCACGGGCAGAAATTCTGGACGTGGTAGAACTCTTTAATCCAGGGGAAAAAAGCATAACAGGAACTGATAGCTGGGTCTCAACTCCAGGCAAGTTCAACTGAGAAACAAGTTGTAAACTTTTAATCAGTGAAAGGAGATTTACAACCAGAATAAACAATCAGAAGAAATGGTGGATTCTCCAGCTCTTGAGATCTCCCAACAGAGACCAGATGCTTTTCTGGGTCTGTGATGGTGGAAGACAGCTCCTGGGGCTCTGCCAAAAGAGATATGGGTCAAATCCTGCAGTCAGCTGCCGGTAATGACAAGCTGCTTTCTTCCAACTGGTTCAGGCTCAGATTTTACCCTACTCCAGATTGGCTTTGTGACACTTGCCATCTCTCTCTGAAAGACACAGTTTGTCATTGTCAGTTCTAGTCCACAGCTTATTGCCCAATCCCCAGTACCTGCTGCATGTCCTACCTCCATAGAGCAGGACCCACTGACATTCCATGGGTACCAACCTGTCACTTTGTCTCTTGCTGCTCTCCATGATCTCTCTACCTACCATCCACGGCGAAACAGAGAGGTGGTCAGTCCCAGTGATGCTGACAGGGTTCCACAGACTCCTAAGGGGATGGGAGAAAAAGACCATCCTGGACATCAAACAGCTGGAAGCGGAGAAGTCTTAAGGGCTTCTGGGTGCAGTATTTTTGTCTAACTTGCATGGCAGTGGGAAGTATCATTCAAGCTTTACATTTCAGACATTGTAATTGCATTTCCAAGGTTATTAGATAGTGGGTGAGTGTGATTTTACTATAAGAGTCTTGAAATTTAACCCGGTCCTTTTTGTCTGTGTATCAGTGCCATTCTGAAAATGTAGACTTTCTAATACTAAGGGGTGTGCCACCATGTGGGTCTCAAAAGATATTTGAAAATCACATTTGGCTCTCAGTGAGGAAAAGATGACCTAATGGACTCTTCTGGCCTGATGTCTATGAATCCTTTCATTTTCCCAGGGCATCCAATGTGTTTGCTTATGACCGTTCTGCAGCAAGGGTGAACAGGGACTGCTGTTCCTGCGAGGAGCAGCATCCTCATCCATCTGCACTTCATCCTGCTCTCCTACCCCAGGCGCTGATTCCACTTGACTGGACCGTGTCCTGGGTTCCTCCAGTTGAGACCTCCTGGACTAGTGCAAATGGGGCTGCTGCAAACCATCTCAGGGAAATTACTTCAAGTTTGTGCCAGATTCATTTCTCCCTCAAGGTTGCAGGACAGTTTCTGTCCTGAACTCCTCCTTTCCACATATTAATCTTTTTTTTTTTGAACTGTGTTGGGCTGATGTCATCCATGCTGGTCTCAAGTAGAGGAGTAATCTTTGTGGAAACTTTGAACAGAATCCCTTCAGCATCTTTCAAATTGTGGGAGAGTGGTAAAATAGACTTTTATAACTGTTAAAAGGATAATCACTCTTTTGGCAATTCTACAAGAAAATAGATTATGTTGAAAGGTTAGCAGTAAAACAGTCCTTTGGGGGGGGGGGGTGTTGTTCTGTGCTTGGTTGAAGGAATTAAAAAGAACAATCACATGAGATCTACCATGGCTTGGTATCTGCTCTAACATTTAATTAAAGAAACAACTCATATGCAACTTTACTGCATAGTTCTGTTGTGTTTTCCCTAAGACAGCAGCTCTGTGATGGCTATTTGAATCATTTTCACAGAGTTTGTAAACAGAACAGCAATCAAATATTTCTCCTACAAAAAAATCTAAATCACAAAAATATTCAAAAATGTAAGCATCAACATCATTCCCTTAATAGCTTAATATTACACTACAAGAAAATCCATGTGGAAAAAAAAAAAAAGAATTTACATGTGAGATTGTTAGCAAGCCCAGCTAATTTTCTGCACTGAGCTACATGGTCTATGCTGGTATTACATGCTAACCAGGCCCCTTAGTAAATATACTCTCTTTGCATTTCACACTGTTACTAGCTAAATAATTGTCCCATGGAAGAAAAAACTAGCCCCATTGACATCATCCATGGATGACTTTGATCTTTAAAGCTGCAAAATATAGAGTAGACAAACCAGAAAAAAATCAGAATGTTTGTGCCGTAACCGAGCTGCACAATTAAAATAAAGAAAGCAAAGTGCAAAATATGATGCTGTTGCAGCATATGTCATAGCAGCAGTGCATATGGCAGTTCCAGTTTTATGGTTAAATCCATAATAGCCAATTGTTTGTTGGAAGCGCTATTATCTAGAGCTTAAAATGTGCTGGTGATGCCTTCATGTCAGCATTTTCTAACTATTAGCAATTTCATTATGCTGCTCAAAGTTGGCAATATTTTGTATTTAAGTTCCACTACTATGAGTTTGCTTGTGTTTTACTGAAGAGCATTATAACACAGACGCTTGGGGGAAATTCCATTCCCCTTATTAAAAAATTGTGGCTATTTTGTTTTCCTTATCTCTACCATCCATTTCCTTTTGTTTCTCAATGCATTGCTGCAAATCACTAAGACATTTCCTTGTCTGCTTTACTTTGGACCTCTTTAATGAAAGTTCCTTCATAATCAAAGTCACAGGATTCATTTGATGAAGTGAAATGGTTTTGCTGAAGGGTCATAGTTGGAGATTTAGCATTTCAGAAAAGCAAAAGATCTAAAGGCAGGAGAAATGGACAACAGTTTTTACAAGATATCAGATAAACACACAGTAACACAGAATGAAATTCAGCTCTTAGAAAGAAGAACAGCTCAGTGTGATCTGTCTTAACTACAACCAGGTGATCGGAGCCAGCTCCCTGCAGAAAAGTCAGCCTTGCTTCCTTTGCCTTATTAGTCTGTTTTCTGCGGCATGGAGGTACTTTGTACTCACCGACGCAGTGCTACAAGAATTGGTGTAACATAAGAGAGAGAAAAACATAAGAGCAAAAACATTTCCCTGTTCCCTTGCTTGTAGATACTACTCAGGCTGCTGCTCAGCAGGCAGCAGATCAGACTTTCTGACCTTGAGAAATAGTGGCCAGTGCCCATTTGCTTTCATCAGGAGCAAAAAGCTTGAATAGCTAAAGTTTCTCAAGAAATAGAAAGTTCTGGTAAATGTGTAAAATACATTTTTTTCTGACATTGCCAATGCAAAGTATTTTCACATTCTTAAACCCAAAAGCTATGTTTGGTTGTATGCCCTTGAGCTGTTGTTGTTGTTGCTAGGACCTGCCATTCAGGTTTCTCACATCCCCAGCTCTCATCTGAGGGCCAGGCTCCTCACAAGGGTACATGTCACTGTGTGAACCATGACCAAACAGCTCTCAGAAAGCTTCCTCCCTTGGAGTGGCTGCATGAGTGTTGGAAAATTTTTTTCCAGGAAGGGTCTTCATCCACATCATCAAGAAGACTCAAGACACACGTCCCACTACATATTTAACAAGCTGTGAGTGTTGTTATGAAGAATACTGAAATAAAATGTTTTATTTTATTTCCCACCTAAATTCAGTAGAGATGTGCCCACCAAACCCACCTTTTTGGCCCTGAGATCTAGGCTGCTGTAAAGGATCACAGCCCAGAGTGCCTGAATCTTAATAGGAGGGAGCTCAGGGACTAGGAGATAAGCAGTGGAGCTGCTGGTGTCAGCTTTAGAGTTTTTTCATGGGGACTACAGTCTACTTTTAGACAGAGTTAAGTATTTAGAGTGGGATTCAGCGCACCTTCAATTAGATACCTCTTGCCTGCTCAGCTGAATAATATGTAGACCTCCTTGGACCCAATTTAGTGCTTAAACACAGGCACCAAGAAACATTGGAGCTATCAGGAGGTTTTCTGTGTGATCTTCAGCTGAAGGTCTGTGAGCATATGGTTCTCCATAGGTTCTGCACAATAGCTCCTAGCCAGTGCAGATACCTCAGTATCCTAGTCCATCTCCGGTGGCACAAGCTGGTTGTATTTAAGTAATTGACTCAAACTCTGTTGACCACATTGGCTGGTTCTCTGTTGACTATAATAAAAGTTTAGATATGCAGTGTTCAGACATCGACATTTAACTGCCCTCATGTGAGTGGCTAAATCCTGTACTGAACTCCAGGGTGACTGTATCAGGGAAAACACTGCCAGTGACCCAAATCAATACAAGAAAAGCATTCACAAATGAGAGGGATATGTGAATGAAGCACAGTCATTTCCACCAAAGTAAAGAGCTATTCCTGGATTTTGCTTAGTTTTTGTCACCCAAAGCACCTCTTTGACTCTACTGTGGATTTTTTCCCTGAAAATTACGAAGAGGAGGGGTTTAGTAAAGATTTGAACTTCAAGGTGTTCTGAGTGGCTTAATCAGTTCCCTGTTCAACATGCCATGTCCTTCAAAATGAGCGTGCAGGTTTGTGAAAGGCATACATCTGGCATGAAATTAATCAAATGCAGAGGCCAAGTTCTCCAGAACTAGATGGTTCCCTTGAAACATGCCTTTGAGTCTTCATCATTCTTGACATAATTTCCAAAGTTTGGACTTCTCAAAATTTGCCATGACTAACTTAGGTTTATACTAATCGGTATATAAGTCAAGACATTGCAATTTTCTCCACTAAGACAGATGTAAGTAGTGAATGGGCTGCTAACATCTCATTACATGCAACGATGTCATTATTTGGAAAATAGCACAACAGCAATGCCTGAAGCAAGATTTTTAGTCACTGAGATATGAGAACTTGCTCATAAAATATTGACTCAAATTGAAATAGTCAGGATGAAATTCAGTGCCTTAATACCAGCAACTCAGACACTACCATGCTGCATGGGCTTGTCATTCTCCTTGTTTCTTTAACATACTTAAATCCTGTTGAGGTAATAGGAGTGGCATGGTTGGGAGCTTCAGACCTGTTCTAATTCAATTGTAACCTTGGCAGACGTTTACATTTTAACAGATCCTCCAGTAACATGCTCCAAAACCCCCTAGGAGCCTGGTAAGCTTTGTAGGACCTGCCTTAGATGAACATATGCTCAAATAGGTAGTTAATGGAAAGGCTTGTTCTTTTTTAGAATCACTCAGTTTGACACATACTGAAGTTCATCCTTCATAAACTTACAATACTGTAAATTTTGCAAACTCTGAACAACTAGGAAGAAATCTGAGCATACTTAGACATCATATAATCTCAGCTAGTGTATGTTTCCCCTGCTCCTCTGGAGGAGGAGAACTGAAGAGCAGCAATGTTAGAGGTATCCAAGGCTATATTTTGTGTGACAAATGCAAGGATGTGAGTCTAGCTTTACAGAGCAAGCCACTCTAGTTGCTGAAACATCTGTCTTCCTTCTTCTATTTTATCTGTGCTCTCTCCAGGTTTTATGTGAGGCAGAAGATGGGGAGTCTGGGTCACCTGAATGAGCTGCTGAGAGGCAGCTCAGGTAAATAAAATCCACAAACCAGTTAAAATCCCACTGGGTGAAACACGAGCCTCTCCTGCCCTGAGATACTCCTTACTCTTAGACTGTCTTACTTTCTCTGGGAAGGAAGAGCTGCTGTAGTCCACAGACTGAGGCCAGCACTCTCGAATGGTTCCAGCAGTCTGAGAGAGAGAAACTCAGCCACTGCCTAAGCAAAATATAACACAGCACCAAGGGGATGAGAGCCACAGGCTTGCGGCAATACAGCCCCTTGGGTGGGTTCAGCTCGAGATGCTGCCTCTGTGGTGTGTGGTAGCAGGGGCCTTCGTAGCTGCTGTGGTGGACATCTACTGTTTCTCAGGGAAGCCTCTCTCCATGTGTTCCTGGTCCTGAAGGGTGATTGTCCCCTGTCTGGACAGCAAGGACTGCCACTGCAGCCAGCAGCCCTTCTGGGACCTTTGCAGCTGAGCAGAAGAGAAGCATTTACTGTTCCTCATTATGAAGGATTCAGGCAGAGGTTGACACAGTGAATATACAGGCCTTTTATGCTTCTCCCTGACTGCTGTTTAGGCAAAGAGCCTATGGGTAGAATAGGACTGCTGCTTATGGAGTGGCTTACAGATGCAAAGCTCTCTGATTTTAGAAGGAGATGCCTTTGCTTTGCAGCCTGGCAAGACTAGGGTTTCTGGGCACTTTGCTTGCCCATGAGCCAAAGCCTGGGAAGAGAGATGGAGGCATGTGGTCCTGTGAGAGAGCCCTGCAGCTGTGGTAGCACCCACATAGCCCCAGTTCCCAACAGCTGCTTTCCTCATTGCACCACACACCCATCCACAGGGGTACAAAAGCCCAGAAATGGTTAATATGCAGCAATATTTTTCATCAGTACCCAACATTTTTGAGGATAGGAGACAGGCAGGCAGGACTTCAGCCTTTTCCCCATGCACCTTTCCTTCACGCACATGCAAAAACATTGTTAGCAAAGGAGAAATCACAAAGATCTCTCTGTGCCACAGAAAGAACACATACAAAATAAAGCCTAATTTCACAGAGTAATCAGAATTACTTTTCAAAACAGTATCTTGTTACCAGCTAAAACAAATAGCGTGGTTACCACCGGAGAAATTGCCAGGCAGCCCAGAAGGGCAGATCGCAAAAGATTAAATAGCTGTCCGNTGGGAAGGGGAGTTTGGAGAAAATTGCTCGAAATTACTGTATTCAGCTTTTGCTGACAGTATATCAAAGCCCAACTTCTGCCTTTATGATATTTAAATCCTTGCCGCTTCCCCAGAAAAACAGCATCAGCACAATAGAAACATTATGTGCTGGCATAGGGAGGGGGAGCACTGCTGAAACGGGACTCGCTTTGGGTTGGGATGCTGATCAGGACTTGGAGGGCCTGACGGCTCCACCACAGAGACTAACAAAGTGCTCGTCTACAGCGACAATGTCCCGAGGAGGCACTTTGAATACATCTCCTGTTACACAGTTTGAAGCACGCACACTCAAACACACACCCCCCCCCCCTAGTTTTACCCCCCCACCCCCCCCCCNCACCCACATAGCCCCAGTTCCCAACAGCTGCTTTCCTCATTGCACCACACACCCATCCACAGGGGTACAAAAGCCCAGAAATGGTTAATATGCAGCAATATTTTTCATCAGTACCCAACATTTTTGAGGATAGGAGACAGGCAGGCAGGACTTCAGCCTTTTCCCCATGCACCTTTCCTTCACGCACATGCAAAAACATTGTTAGCAAAGGAGAAATCACAAAGATCTCTCTGTGCCACAGAAAGAACACATACAAAATAAAGCCTAATTTCACAGAGTAATCAGAATTACTTTTCAAAACAGTATCTTGTTACCAGCTAAAACAAATAGCGTGGTTACCACCGGAGAAATTGCCAGGCAGCCCAGAAGGGCAGATCGCAAAAGATTAAATAGCTGTCCGAGGGAAAAAAAAAAAAAAAGAAGGAGGAAAAGTTCTCTTTCTACAAGAGACTGCCTCAGCTGGAAATTAAAAGGAACGAATTGAGAGGAGGAGGATTACCCTCCTAGTGTGGCAATTAATCCCAGGAGGACAAGGGGCAGATCTGCAGTGCTGACCACGGCTGCGTTGATGGAGCCCCACGGGGCCAGGGCTGTCGCCTTCCCAGCCAGGCTGCACTTTTGAACCATGTCGTTGAGTCAGGCCCTGCAGACCCACGGGAAGATGGAAACAGGATGACGGGACCTTTGAAGTTGCCAGGGTGTAATAGCGAGCGGAGACGAGGGAGCCTACTCTCACAGTAACCCACTGTCTCTCATCAGCAGCAGCACATTAATTTGCCGAGTGAGGATCATGCAAGAGAAGCAGTGAAGCAGCTTGTCAGGAAAAAAGCACC
>VWZK01000801.1:0-26739 GCA_013396935.1 Baryphthengus martii | reverse complement strand
CCCCCAACCCCCCCCCCCCCCCCATAGTTATACACACACACTCTCTCACACACACACACCCCTCCCTCCTAGGGGAAAAGACCCAGTCATTGTACAGGGTAAGAGCTCTGAAGATGCAACAGCATTAAAATTAAACTGGATGATAAATCGTAACTGTCAGCTTAGGAAGAGGATTAAAGCTCCTGCCATGGATTTGTGCCTTTTTGTTATTACAATGCTTTGGTCTCCCTCATGGGACTGGCAGCCTCTTTATCAGCAGTGCCAAGTACACCTTCAAAATGACCACCTTCTACCTCAGCCAGCGGCTCCCAAGAGTCAGAAGGGAACAAGGAGGGATACAAGCCCCTGTTGGGGCAGAGCCCTGTGAGATAGGTCACAGGGGATGGCAGAGATCCTGACTGTGCCAGAAGGCTGTGAGCTGCAGGAGAAAGACGCGGAGACACCAGGCAGTGCCTGGAAGAAGGCAGGTCCCTGGGAAGGATGTGTGCTCCCCAGGGGTCTGGCGTGGCAGCCCCAAAGCAGATTTCACATAGATCCATGTGTTCATGGCTGGGCGCTCGCTGCCAGGAAGAAGCAGTGTCAAAGCTCCTCACTGGAGCCAAGTCATATACAAGTCCCACCGAAAATCCAAGCCAAGCGGCTTGCCAGAGGTGTGCCTCCAAGCGGCAGAGCCGAGGGACCAAGGAGAAGGTAGTTCCTCCTGGCACAGATTTAACATCAGGCTGGAGCTGCCTGTGATGCCCACACGAAGCTGGACCTGAAGGAATGGAACAAGTTAGCAAATGCAAGCTGGTAAATAAGTTATCTTCAAAGAACTGTGCAAACATCAACAGAGCCTTCAAGGCCCCATGAAGGAGGCAGCTATCTCCTCCTCTCCAGGTGTCTGTAAGGTGTGGGGGAGCTCTGGTGGTAGCCTTCAGGAGAGCTTACACACACCGAAGGAGTCTCTGCTGGAAAACAGCTCACCCAGCATTCGCTGCCAACACCCAGTCAAGAGCTCAGATCATGGAACCATTTACTAACTTTAAGGCACCATTTGCTGAGTAACAACATCAAAGGCCTTTGTTTCCATAAACCAAAACTGGTTCTTTTTTAGAAGAACAACAGATCTCACATTTGATCCTGGTGCAGACAGACTTGCTTTGCCACCGTCTTCTTGTCCCTGTGCTCCCAGGTTGGTGACACCATTCTTTCCCAGGATATGTATGGAGGAGGAAGGGATGATGATGAGTTAGTCTGGAAGCCAAAAGTACTTCCCACTCTATGTGTAAAACCTGCAACAGCCTTCTAGAGGAAATTAAAGTTTCTTTTGCTAGGAAAAGCAGTAGGGTTACACCAGGGTTGCATTTGGCCCAAGGATCAAAAACCAGACATGTATTTTGCACTTCATTTTGTTTTACAGATAGAGCACAGAGACTGAAAAATCTCAGGGAATAGGGTGAGCAGAGAACCAGCAAGCACTGACACAACCTCTGAACACTCCCTGACATCCAGTAACACATAGTGAAGGTGCTTTTGAGCAGTATATTTTTTTTCATTGCTATTGCTGGATTTGAATTTGCCTTTTTGAACCCATGCAATCTTATAGCAGCCAGAACTTTTTTTTTTTAGCAAGGGATTTCACAGCTTCATTATGTTTTTTTGTTTGCATGAGATGAGACAGGTACACAAATGATAATATGTTCTAATACTATAATTATGACAAAGCCAAAGTCTGTTTTGCCTTTGCTAGAAGCTCCATTAAAGTTAGAATTCAAACCTCTAATCGGTCCTCTGCATCTCAAACTTGTCTTCCACATGATAGGGATACATTTTTTAAGATGTTACTGGGTTTTTATAAATCAAATTAATCCATGGGAGAGGACAGAAGGTGGAAGAGATGTTAAATTATGCAGCAATGTGGATTATGCACAATGGATTTGTGACAGATTTTACCTTTGCACTTTTCCTGCGTCCCAAGGGTAGAATTGTAAGAATTGGCCTGCATATTTGTACATTCTGTATCCAACTAGAAAATAGATGGAAAGAATTTTTCAACTATTCATTCCTCAGTTTGTTTCTGTATGGAGGGAGAAGAACACAACTTCCACACAGCCATCATGCAGCTCTGCATGCACGTAAGAGCACACTGAACACATTGGCTGGGAATTGCTCTAGAAGCTCTAAGTATTGTTTTGTGGTTTCTTCCCTTTCCAGGCATCTTTGTTTCCCTGTTTTCTAGCCAGGAACACAACCTGGAGCGCCCAATGCTGTGGCAAAGCCAGCTGTAATGGTATTTCCAACCCAACCAGAAGTGCAGGAAATCTCCCAAGAAAGCTTATTTTTATAGCCTCCCAGAAGGTTTGCGTATGTCAGATATGCTTATCCAGACCAAACTGAGCCTTCCTGAAATTCATTCCTCACTAACGTTAATGCTTTTTTCTGTGTCAATTTGAGTGTTGTGAGTTTTTTGGCAATCAGAGAACAGTAAATATTTGTTTACAGTTGCTTTGGAATGGATGCTGATTTGTTTATTACAATTCATGCCAAAGGAATATTTCATAACAAGTAATATATTACAACTTATTCATTTTTTTCTCGATTTTTGTTTACTGTAAGGCTTTCATCTCAACAACTTGTGTCATTTAGCAGTGGCCAACCACAGAAAACAATTGTAGGAGAGAAAAAAACGAAAAGCATTTTATAAGGTGTCATCCCCTTTGTAAGAATTTCAAAGGTAATACCTCAGACTGATGCATAGCAGTTCAAAAACAAGGAAGGATGGTTAAATTTTCAGATTTCATCATTTTTTTCAAGAAACAAAGTTTTTCAGAAATGGCCAATCGATCTAAAACCTTTGGTTGGTTCTATCACATATCCTCATTCCTTAGCCCACCTCCCTTAAATGAACATTTTTAATCATGCTTTCAGTGCAAATATTCCCTGCAAGAAAGCTGAAATGAGCTTTTCATGAGTATTTAGGTAACATCAGGCTTAAATAGTTTCTTCAAACTTTGATTATCCAAAAATGCATAGAAAGGAACTTTAAAGGGCTTTCAATGCCTGACATTAATTTCCTTAAATATGTAAATATTATCCAAATAGTTTTTGTAGGGTTGTCTGGTTTGAGGTGGTAGGATGTTGAACAAGTATTAAGCCCCCAGGTAAGATTCCTTGTCAAATGAAAAATAAAGCCACATGGGGTCACCGTTAATACAGAAGGCACAATTTCTCCCCCCCAGTAAAGAAGTTTGTTATGTCTGTCTTTTTATGTGAAGATTTCTGAAGTCAGCAAAGTTTGTGTTCTCAGTAAAATATTCAGAATTGGAAGATCTGCTGGGAGCTGCAGTACCCATCTCAGAAATGCAGCTCTCTAGGCCCCATTGTCATTATCTGATCTAGAATGCAAGAAACACCCTGCATCGGAAGATATAATCTACATTTCCCAGTGTGTTAATAACTTGACCCCCTTCAAAGGTCCTGCTGTGTGTATTGAAGCTGTCTATTAATTCCCTTGCGGCCTGCTGGTTCTGGTATTTAATCTCCAGGAGGAATTTAAGAAGGTCAAAGTCCCCTTCTTTGAGGAATTCCATACAAGTAATAAAACAAAGTGCATTTGCCCCTCAAAGAGCTAGAAGTCTGGGAGCTGTGTTGATAAGAGACCTTTGGACTATTTGTACTGCTAGTAGAAAGTGGGGAGGGGGAAGGGCAGGGAGATAGTTGCTGTAGTTTAATAAGTGTGGGCATATGGCTAATATACATACAATTTCAACCTTACTATGACATTTGATTTACGTTGAATATGGTGAAGGTGTCGAAGTCTCTTCGCACCACTGTAATTCTATGGGCCCCATTGGTCTCTGCGTGGTGGCTAGAATTTGGATGATGGTTGATGTCTTGGAGAAAATATGTTTAGGATGTAATAAAAACTCAGTAGAGTTCCCATAGAGGGATCTGCTCATAAAGTATCTGTGCCAGTAGGACATCAGCACAAAGCATCACTAACCCCAAAGACTGAACAAAATTCCTGAGAGGTGTGCTTCACAGCACTGGCTCAATCCTAAATCCCAGCATCAAGCAGACCTTCCCCTGTCTGCAGAGGACTTCTGAGACAGCAGAATTAGGCCTCTCCACTGCTAAGTGAAAAAAACACAAAACCAAAACCCGCACCAAAACATTCAAGGACTAGAATTTATCAAATTATAATGTAGAGGCTCCTTGTTTTGAGACCCACCGGGCACTTTTATGCCATTGTCTCACAACAGTCATGGAGATATGGTCAAAATTTCCAAAGGTCATTTCAAACCATGATCTCTTGGAGTGACTCTGGACACAGCTGATGTTACCGCATGTGCAGACGGGTGCTAGGTGCTAGTACAGAGTCCATGAATGATTTATGCCTCGCAGAGTAGGGCTTAAGATGGGCTGCTGATGTTATGTGGTATTACTCCAGATCTCTGATTAGGTTACTGGAGTTTCTAACTAAGCTTTCCAAGAAAAATAGAGTAAATATGATAGCACTGTTTGTTTATGTGTTTGTGCATCCATCTGTCCCTTCAAGTCTGCTGGCCAATTCTAATTAAATTTTGGCAGAAGAAGACACTTCAAGGGATCACATTCTTACAAGCTGCTTTAAAGTGCATGGAGTACAGAGAGGCTGGAAATACCTCCTCAGAGTAAAAACTGCTACATAACCTCAACCCTATTTGACTCCAGGAAATGCACAAAGAAAGGAAACACCGAAAGAGAGACTTCATTTGGTTCTGTGGCTTGTGAAGCTACTTCTCATGAACACTGGAAGCCAGGGAGAGATGTAGTGAGTAGCCTTGTGAAAGCCTGCAAATCCTTCTCAAAAATCTTAATGGCATTTCCCCATTATCCTGGGAAGAAGACAGCTTTTCAGCATAGCATTCATAGGGAGCTGATAGTTAAGGATGTGAATACAAATTCTCTATCACAAAAACAAAGCACCAGTGCACAGTCAGGAGCTAATGCCGCAGGCTCTGCTTCCTAGGGCCATGAGGCAATGCTCCCCTCTGTCTCACAGAAGGCAGCATCTTGGCCTCAAAATCACCTCAAAATCTCCTGCAGCCTCAGACATGGCTGGGCGCTGTCTCCGCTCCATGCCCTTCGCAGCCCAGGTGTGGGCAGATAATGTCTTGGACTTCCCTTTTAGTGCTGCTTTTATTTTATCTGCACTGAGATACCATCAGTGACAAGGCAAGTGTCAGGAGATCTCTTTGACAGTCCTCTTAGACATCTGATTACAAACAGCCCTGACTTATCCAATGCCTTGCCTTGCTGATCACTTCAAAGGGACTGCCTCTCCCTTTTCCTGCTTCTGCTGCCCAAACACCTCCTTTTCCAGGGCTCTGATTTTGGTCAGGCTTTTTACGAACTGCATCAGTGTCACCGTCTGCACAGGGATGGATCTGAGGGGAGATCTGGGCTTCTGGCCTGACAAGTCCAAATTTTGGGGTGGGCAAATCTGCTGGAGATTGAGGTTTTATGAACCTTTCCAATGACTTTTGTGTGTTCACAGGGCTCAGAAACGGGATTGAGGTCATGAACCTTTTCCCTCCTCTTCCTGTCATTTGAAACTAGTGATTTTTCCAATAGTGATTAGTTCCATTAAGAGAGGATTTTCCTAACTAAATGGGAGCTCTGTGCTACTGCATGTCCAGACAGGAGGTGTGATGAATCATGAGATGGAAGAACAACTTTGGAAGGAAAAGCCCGTCACCATGATTAGAAAACATGATAAAATCCTGCCCCAATGAAGGTGGAAGCAAAATATTATTGACCTCTGTGACACCATGTTTTCACTGTCCACTTCAGGTTTTTTTTCATTTGAGTTTTTCTTCTCTCTTCCTTGTCATGGGACCTGTGTTTGTTTCCCTTCAGACCACTCAAAACCTTTTTTTTTTCCTCCTTATTTCTGAATAGTGTTCAGATTTCTTTAATCCACAACTGTTTCTTAGACTTCTTCCCTTCAGTACAAATCTGACTCCTGAAACATCTGAGTTGAACTTTAAGTAGGCTATGAACAAGACAAATTTGCCCCTGGAAACTTCATTCTTTCCACAATTTTCTGTGGCTTTCACCACCGTGCCAGCAGAAAAATAGAAGCCTTACATGTATTTTGAAAGGAACTTGGTTTGCAGGGTAAGTTTCTCACTGCCGGAACAAGCCAGCATAGCTACAAATCATAATGCAGATGGAGGGCAGTGTTAGGGATGTTTTTTCTCATTAGGCTGGGTCTGCATGTCAGTGAGAAGTGATGACCATCAAAACCACCCAGAGCTAGTGTGGTCCCCAAGATTGGCACCATGGGCACTATCCCCAACACCTAAATCTCTAGTAGTGTCAGACTTGTGATACTCATGTAACCAAGTGTGGGTTTTCTCCCTCCTCTCTGTGATTCAAGAGCAGAACCTCTTCTTTATGTTCTGTTTATCTTTTGATAGAGCTGAGAGCCCCTGCTCACAGTGTATAGCTGCGTTACCAAAGCACATGAAGGCACTATCCATGCCCTTGAGAGTTTAACACTTTAGCTTAGCTGTTAACAGGCTAGTTTAACAGATTGTAATTAACTTTGCCAGGTTAACAGCTAGGTTTCTCCCTGCCCACAGAGTATGTTTAGTGTTTGGGATCTCGGTTACACCTCCTGTGCTGCAGATCAGCTTTCAAGGGAGTTTACTGTAAAAAGACATTTCAGAAAGGGTGGATTTTGCACACCAACACTTTGCTTCAATAAATTATTTGATACAAACGGCTACTGCCCATAATTCCTTGTATGTATTAAAACTCTAGAAATCCAATTGCTTTTTAGCTGACAACCTGGAAAATTGCTGAGCTGAAAGTTTCTGGGAACCAAGAAAGAAATCCCAGCATTTCCTCAGTTCAAAGGGCATCTCTAGCTCTGTTCAGCCCTTCATATCCCTCGTCCCCTGGAGGTGGGCAGCAGAGCCTCCAGGTCATGCATGCTGGCTGCTACTGTAGAGAGGGATGCTCCTAACAGTGAAACCCCACTGATCATGCTCATTAAGTGATGGATGTGGTGTGCTCCAAGCTCCTCTCCGCTTGGGACTGTTTCGGGTACCCGGGTTATCAGAGCACTGCCATTATAAATGTAAACTGCAAATGGAACATCAAACAACAGCCCCATCCTGCACAGCATCACTGCCACAACTCAGCCATGGAGGAGCTGCCTGATTATTTCCAGCTCTCAAACTACTGGGGAAGGGCTGGGGAGTGACTGGGATAAAGAGCAGCATTCACAACAGCCTCAAACCCCTTCTTCAGGAGGGCTAAGGTCACGCTTTCCTCCTACACTCAGCTTTGTTATATTAAGTATAATTCTCTTTACTTTATGAAAACAGGTTAAGAAGAAGAACTGGAGATATTCGGATTAATGTACATGAACAGGAGGATTAAGAGGCCCTATCAATTAAGGTGATCCCTTGAAGGCTCTGCCCTTTCACCCCTGGAGCTTGACTTTAATTCCTTCTCAGACTGATGTGACTAAACCCCTTCTAATCTGACAGCTGATACAGATCAGAAGTTAAACGTGTCCAGGCAGAAAAAGACACCTTTCCCTTGGTGTCTGTCCCCAGGAGTCATCAGGGCCAGGCACCCCACATGGCAGTGAGAGGGGCTCTAAAGTGACAGGCTTTTTTGTCACCTTCTTGTGCTGACTCTCCTAATTGGGATTCTTGCAAATCTTATCCTTCATCGTTTTGTTCCCACCACCCTCCATGGTGCTCTGGCCCCATAAGTTGCTGCAGGGCATGTAATATCTTGTTTGACCCCACTGCAGAGTTCATCCTGGCCCCCAGGGTGGGATTTTGGCATTTTCCATGCACAGTTGTGTGATGTGGCTGGTGCCATCTGTAAGCAGTGACTCTGGTCCAGATGCAGCATGTGTTGGTGGATGGAAAGGAATCAGACTGTGCCATGCAAGCAGGCTTAAGGGGTCATCCCACCCAGCTCTACAGAGTCAGAGATGTATCTGCCCATGGCTCCAGAAAAGATTACTAAATGGTGCCAGGGATTGTCCACCCACCTCATTTAGACATCTTTGTTGGAAGGAGTTGTGTTTGCAAGTGTCTGCCTTACATACTGATAGTGAACAGGGCTAACAGGATGGCCTCAGTCCCCTTAACCAGCCATTGGCACTCCGAGGCCAGTGAGATGGATCTGCTTCTCATTACAGAGGCTTGCAAAACCTAAACCAAACCAGAGCATGTTCTTATCTAAAAGTAAATGTCATGTCCTAAGGAGGATGCTGAAGATGGTTTATGAGTTGTGAGATCTTCCAGCTTCCACAGTAAGCCTCCATCCAAATCCCTGTCTCAGCAGTACTGAATTTAGGGCTGGCTGGTCAGGGCTTAGCAGACCATCTTAAATACTTCTTAGCAGCCTGAACAAAGGAATTGTGGTTCTCCAAGACTGTTTTTTCCTGAAAGTAATTCCTCTGGGCTGATCTTGGGCCCTTGCTGAGGTTTGTTTTCTCTCTAATATCTTGCACCTGCTCTGTTCAGAAGAAGACTGAATCCCAGCAAGACTGAGTGAGCAGCTTGCTCAGAGCAGGTATTATAGGTATCATTGGCAGTGTTTATGCTGAGAAAACAGAAAAGCCTTGTCCCATCTCAGATATTCAAAAGGTATTTCTGGGTCAAAGCCATGCAATGGTTTGTTTCCACTTACTCTGTGGCTGGGCACAGAAGCAGTGAGGATGGGGAGAGCAGGCGCTATAGGGACATAAGCAGAGGGGAGTGGGAGCCCAGGCCCCATGTCCCTAGGAAGTCCTTTTCTACTGATCTGTTCCTACTTTTCTATCTGTGACTGCTTTTTGCTTTCTTCTTCCTCATTTCTGCTTCCTGGGGTCTGACAGCCTTTGCAGTCAACAGCCAGACATTTGTCTTTTCAGCTCCAGAGCCATGACACTGCTGTGTGCCTTCAACAAACCCACCACATAAGCTCCTTCTGCCACAGCTGCAGGGCCTGAAGCCCCACTTAGAGCCCTGCCTTGCAGGACTGATTTCAGCAATGCCTCAAGATGCTTTTCCTGAGCACCCTCTACAAGGGGTGGAGGAACCTGCATGACTGGCCTAGCTCAGTGAAGGGTTTGCCTTCCCTGACCCTGCTCCCCAAATGCCACAGCCCTGGAAAGGTCTCAAAGCACATCCTTGGCTACCCCAGGGTACGAAATCCACCACGTGTAGGAAGGTCTGACCACGAAAAGGAAGCTTGACTCCGCGCTTCAGCATTTTAAGAACAAGGAACAAAGACAGACATCATTTCCAAGTGATTCAGATGTGGAGAGGGCAGTCACTGTAGCCAGGGTGGGTTTCCCATACTCTACCTCCATGCTCAGCAGCTTGTCTCAGCACATGGTCTAGATTAAGCCACATTCTCTTCAGTCTCCCAGAGGGCTCATCTTGGAAAATCTTGCAATAGCTCCAATTTCTGCCAAATCATTCAGATCTTAGCTTTCAACTTGTCTTTCACCCCATGGGTTTGGCTTCCCCATTGGTAGAAGGATAAAAGTCTCATACAAAGGCCTCAGGAGACGTGCGCGTAGGCTCGTGGACACTGATATGAAACAAAACCAGAGATTACATGGGGATGTGTGTATGTAAAACTCAGTGCTCCAGTTCACCTCAGGGGCCACCCACAGACTCCAAAATTAATTATTTGCTCATATATTTTCTCCACAATAAGATTCGTTTGTAGGGAGGGAGTGGGCAACATAGAGACTTCAGGGCTGGTGAACTTTGCTGTTCAGACAGATGTCCTGTTTGTACTAAACCTGATCCAAACCCATGTTTGAATGTTTTTGGAGAGCTGAGCTGATGCTCTGGGAATGACCTGATCTCTTAGCTCATCTGTGCCATATGAAGAAAGTGGTGTTCTCAGGAGTGTGATATGAATTCCTGAACCTGCCATCAGTTTCATTTTCTTAGATTAAGGCAGCCTTCATCACTTTGTAGTCGTCCAGAAGACTGAGTGCCTCTCCTGCCAGGATTTCATGGTGTGGCTGTGACCAGCTCACCATGGCACGTGAGACGTGTCTAGTGTCTGGCAGCCACTTGGCAAATAGCCCATGGGAGCCCATCACAGCTGGGCTTGGTTAAGGTACGTTCACACCACAGGGTGACAATTTTGGCACAACAGAGGTATTCAGGGAGCTAAGACGTGAAATGAAAGCTTTAACAGCACGCACACAGCCATCCCTGCCTTGGCCAGAGGAAGTATTGAGATGTGCACTGTAGCCGGGAGCCCCGGTAGCTGTGCAAGGGGTACTCCCTGTTGCACTTTTTCCTCATGGTGATTCATTAGCTCTGCATCTTCACTGCCAGGCTTAATTTAATGCTACAAAAGTGTCCGTAAATTCATTAGCAGATGTACCATATTTTACAAATAGATCTTTTAAAAAGCTAACATCTTTGTCCAGCAAGCTGCAGGTTCAGCCTTTCAAGTTGATGTTAAACAAGCAGCTGCTGAGCAAGGCAGAAGGGAGTTAGAAATAAATAAAATCTTTCCTAGTCTAAATGGTGAAATGCTGCATGGCAGGTATGTCACCTAATAAATACACCTGTTGAATGAAGTGGTAGAGCAAAGAGAAGGAAGGGAAACGTTTCCTGAGACCACCTGAGGCTGGCTGGCAGCTGCTGTTTGAGCAGCACACACAGGCATGAGAGGTGTATTTGTGCAACAGAGAAGGGAAGAGGAGGAAAAGATGCACAGGGGAAAGGCTCATGCCACTCAAGAGTGACCTGTGCTAGCCCAGGTTTCACTCCAAAAGCCCAGTCCCTTAAACTCACCCAGACGGTCCAAGCACAGGCAGCCCTCCCTTGTGACTTTGCAGCCTGAGTTCCTTGGAGGCTGGCCAGGGATTGAGTCAGCAAACAAAAACATTGCATTTTTTATGTCTTGGCCAAGAAGGGGAAAACAAAGCTTCATAGCCTAGCATTTTGCATGCAAATGTTAGCTGACTTCCTTCAAATGCCTGCTGTCACCATGTCCTCTTAGCTGGGTCTCTGTAGAGAGGGAGACAGAGGATGAACAGCTCTGCCATCCACAGGGTGATGGTGTTGAATGAGTCCATAGTGAACAGTGTCAGACCACTCAAAACCTGCACCGTTGCAGAGTCATAGAGCACCGTTGCAGCTTCTCCCCACAGAGCAGATAAGAATGCACAGAGCATCTTGTGGAAAGAGAGGAACAATACTCTCCAGTGCTTTGGATCCCTGATGTTGTTTAGGACATTGTCAGGGTCCATGAGAAGTTCATCACTGAGCTGCTGCTTCAGAGAAATTTGCTGTCACGTGCATGTCTTATCTGGTCCTTTATCCTCACACTAGATCATGACTTCCCAACCCTTCTGCCATGGCAATGTCCCTAAGTCTGAGTCCCTCACACATCATATGCTGAAAAGAGGATGCCCAGACCTGGCTGTTGATACGGCATAGTGTAAAGATTAAACCATATGCTTTACCTCTGCACATTTCTCTGTAAAGGAATATTCCTAAAGTGCTTTGAGATCCCTGGATGAAAGGATCTGTTAGCAATAATACTTTATTACTGCAAAGCTACTGGTAAAGGTCGGTCAGCTTTTCCTTTGTGATTATATACATTGGGGTTTACCGCAGCATTACAGAACACCTCCCCAGGCTGATCTTTGGCAAACCATGTCTCATTCCTGAGCCATTTAATTTTTCATTCGTTTTCTGAAAGCTTGTGTTGGCCAATTTTAAGCTTGAAAAATGAAGAAACAGAACAAAACCAATAATACCTGAATTGTAAAATCTGCACCCTGGTGATTTACAATGAAATGACTGTCTAGATTAGATTGACTGTTGTGCTAGCAACACTCCACATCACCACTGAATGTGACAAAACAAATAGATAAATAGAAGAGATATTATCTTTTACATAAAAGTATGGAAACTCATGGTAGCTTAACATCCCTTCTCACCTACAACTTTCCCTCCAGACTAAGCATGAATGGTGTGGACAGGAGCAAAAATAAATCTTCGTGTATACAAACATATCTCTGCAATGTCCTCATCCAGTTGGTCTTTGCCAACCAGTCACAGAGTGAAAATGCAGCATCTGTTTAGTAAGGTGAGAAATTATTACTTTTTAACTAAAAGAAATTACTTTGTAAAAATGGTTTTAAAGAAAGAAATAGGGCATTCGCTTTCTGACAATACAACATGCTCTGCACACACATGGCATTGGAGATACTTCCTGTGTGTGTTTGGTGGTTTTGCTCTTCAGTAGTCCCTGTGGCCTGGGGCATCAGTGCAACTAAATCCATTGCTCATATACTCTTTTCCTAAGCATCTTGGCTTGCATGGCCAGTTTCTGCAAGGATGGCATGAAGACAAGGACTCTCAGACATCTGCATCCCATGCAGTGACCATAGTTGTGCATCGTTACGCTTTGCCTGTGCTCTAGGGAAGCACATCAGACTGATCCAGCCACCCAGGAGACCTTCCAGCAGCTCTGGTCTAACTGTGGAGCAACACTAGCTAGGGGATGGAAGATACTCCTCCCAGGCCCTGTGGCAACTAGAAGTAATTAAATAGGATTAAAGAGGAAACAGACAGGAATTGGAAAATTGTTTCTGTTGTTTTTACCAGCACTGGAGTGGAATCTGATTGTAATTGTGTCCTATTTACTGACCTGACCAGTACAGAGATAGAAGTCCAGATAAAATAAAGGAACTTTTTATAATCAGATTTTAAGAAAGAGTAGAAGGGTAGGGATAGAGAAGTGGGGCTTGTGTGCTGCGCTTCAGGTAACTGGCTGATCGGTGCCTGGACTGGCTCTTCAGAATGACCAACCTCAGCTCAGCATCAGTGCCCTCATCCTCAGCCATGCAGGGACAGAGCAGCTGAGAACAGGTCCTCTACCCACACCTCAACAGCTTACACAAGTTAGTAAAGACCCATGATCATCCCTCCCTAACCTGCTCCTCATATTTGCTGTCCATACCTTACAAAATCATCCTCATACTTAATTAATTTCTGGGAATGCTTGCTAGGACTATATGATTGGTTTGAATCCCTTTCTGAAATTAAATTTCCTCTGCAGTACATTTTCACAACTGCATCTTGGTAGAGGAGGAAAAACAGGAGAATCTCACACGAGAGTTTTTCAAACAGCATTGTAATAATGGAACCTCTTGGTTAACCAGACAAAGCAGAGGGAGCATCAAACTGGACGATATAGACAAAGACATTGCCCTCAGAGCTATGCTGTGTTTTCTTTTTTTTTGTATATGAAGGAAATGCAGGATAAGGACAAAAAAGTATGGTAATAAATGCACAGCATCACTGAAACCCCAGTGAAGAATTGTAATAGAACAAGCCATTTTTCACCCATTTTTAAAAACACAGTCAGCTATTGTGATACTTGATGACACTACCTTATGGGATGCTTGCCCAGATTTTATCTCTGAAAGCAGAACATTATTTAAACTACTGTGGGGTTGAAAATGCTGCATAATTCTTCACGCCATTCTGGAAAGCCAGAGGTCAAAATTACACTAAAGCAGAAAGCACAAGAGACAAAGTTGCCACTTCAGGAACCGTCATTTGGGATGATATTAGAATAGAGATGAAGGTAAGTCTATTTTCATTGTAATATATTGAACAATGTAGTGTTTTTCCATAATGAGCATTCACTACATTCTTACAGCACAAGCTGCTCTTGGACTGTAATACTGGAGGATTGAAAGGAAAGGCTTAACTATTTCTTCTTAAAATCAATGATTCTTTCAGTTGTTGTCATGTTTAGAATAACCCAACAGAAAATGGAGCAAATATATTATGAAAATAGCAAAGTCAATGACTGCAGCAGTCAAGGAAAGCAAATAAGCAAAATGAGAGAGAAAATTGAAAATTCATTCTTTCGGAAAGGTGTCCAAGAAGGTGACATGGTAAACATCAAGGCACTGAGCTGACATCTGCCAAAACTGGGAGTTTAAAATCTTTCTGCCAATAAACTGCAGCTTGCATCAGAGATGCTACTAGAAGAAAAACCTTTGGCCCAAGAAGTAAAGCACCTTATTTCTGTAAAGGATGGAAATAACCCAAATAAACTGAGACTGGTTCTAGCTATAAAATTTTAATGAAACTTAAAGAAATGCACTCATCCTACTAGACTGTGTGCAGCTGAGATGCTGCAGCCACTCTTGGAGTGCAGTGGTTTCTGCCAGGACATGGACCACAAATCCTGACATTTCAAGTGAAAAAGGAATGCCCTTAAAGGCATTGGAGTTACACCAAAGTTGCTAAAATGGCAATAAGAATTCCTTAGTATAAACAAACTGAGCATGCACAGTGCTTGATTAAAAACATCACCTTGAAACATCACATTTTTTTTCTCTATTTCCTGAATCCTCTCTAGAAATGATGAAAAAACAGGAAAAATAAAAAGATGAGAAAAACAGGGTGACACGCACTCCATCTTACACATATATCCTGAATATATTCTTCAGCAAAAAGTTAGAATTTCATCTAATCAAATCAAGTATGTAATTGGAAATGCTTCAGTCAGAAAGTGAAAATAATATGTAAAATCAAAGTTGGATAAGTTTTACTATGAAAGATCTGATGAGAATTTGGAACTTCTTAAGGCTCATGAAATCTCTCAAGCAAAAAAAGAATGATCTGGTCTTAGAAACACTCTAGAAAAGATTAAGATAAGTCTTGGTTCATTTAGCAGATGAGCCACATTTCAGTTAGAAAGAAAACATATTAAATGACTGTGGATGTCAGAAAAATGTTATGCTTCAGCTGTATTAACTGGCAGAAATTGTACTCGCAGTTCCAGTAAGCTATGTGAGTGCTGAAAGAATATTTTCAGGACTTCAGTTTATCCCTTCACCTCAGAGGTCCAATATTACAGAGTAAATAACAGAAAATATTACTTCAGTTTTCTCAAATAAATTATTCAGGAGAAGCATGTTTGTTTGACAACATTAGAACATTAGAGTATATTCTGCAAAATTACGATGCAATAATGAGTGATCAAAAAAAGAGATTCAAACTTAAACTTCACGGTTTTATTTATACTTCTGTTAGGTTTTAAACCAACCCGAAGGTATAACCAAATCAAAAATTTTTGTATTTTTTTTTCATATCATGAATCAAAGCAGGATAAAGAGACTAAAGATGAGGTAGAACAAAATAAAGCCTTTTTAAAGTTTTGGATGTAAGTTCCCTCAGGCTTCCCAAATCCTGCAGTTCTGCACAGCAAGACCATGGAAGCTTTGCCACAGTTGTGCTTATGGTTGCCCATACTTGGAGGTTCATGCAGACCTGCTTGGCTGCGAGTCAAAATGCAGCTTTGCATGGATGAACCTGCTCACGAGCAATGCAAAACAGCTTGATAGTTCCTCTCTCACACTCTCCATCTGGAAAAAATAACCTCCATGGTTCAATTCAGTAATTATTTTAGTATTAAATAAAATTATGACACTAAAATGCATCCAAAGAAGGAATGATAAAGTAATAAGGATGTTTTTTAACTAGAAACCACTTCACAGTAGTTAATTTCTGGTTTGTGTTTGACCATTGTTACTCTGTGCATAGGTTGAAACTTGAGTATTTGTATCAAAGCATATGCATTCCTTAGCACGCAGACCCCACTAAGCTCATTTCCTATCCAAGTGCAGTGTTCAGTTTTAAAGTTAATTCCTCCCCTACAGAGGTTATGTGGTACAGCGATATTCCCTCCTTTAATGAGAGGGAATACTGCTGTGCTGGGAATATTTCCATGGCCAAATTAAATTCTTGAAGTACGCCTAGCACAGCTGAGAGCCCAGTTCTGCAACCCTTCCTTACCTCTCTTTATGGCCTGACATCATCACAGCAGAGTTGAGCCCAAAACTGAGAACAAACCAGAGGGCCAAATTCTGCCCTCAGATACACTTAAGCAATTCTACCGTCTCAAGGAGGCTCCTCAGGTACTACTGAAGGTGCTGTTGGACCACACTCTTTGTAGACTACCAGAGCAGACTGAAAGTAATGTATATTAAAAGAGTATTTTAGTTTAACATGTCTAGTCTTTTCCTTTTTTAAAAAAACACCCTGTGCTTTTTCAAGTCCTCAAGAAAGCCTTTTCAGACTAGCACAAAAGAAAATTAAAGAGAGAAGACCAAAAAGCTCAGACATTCTTCTGCGGTTTGAAAAAGTTTGACTATCTCTTAGCACTCATGATAAAATACTAAAAACTGATGATAAAAGAAAGTCAGACTTTCTTAGCTGAGATAAAGAATGAGAGTATATTTAGGAGAAGCAAGGGATTCTATAAATAGATTAAATGATTCACACTTTGTTTGAAAGAACTTTCAACACAGTACACAAACATTTCCAGAGATTCTGGCCTAAGTAAAAAGGTGGTATTCTGGACTCTCAAAACGACCTCTCATATTGAAAAAAAAAAAAAGTCTGTGTATATAATGGAAAATGTGCCTTAATAAACATACCTTAGTACTTTGTTGACTGTAGTTGAAAACTGAATGTTGAAGTAATCTCACATGGACACAAAACAAGGCCTTGTTTTTTTCAGTTTTTTTATTTTTACTTCTTTAGCAAGGTCATGGGTTTACAGACATCGCATGGAGAAAATGGAAACTTGTACCTCATTGCACTAGCAAGCAGATTCTAGTATAGCTCTCTGGCACACTCACTGGCCAGCTCCGTCACAGTTTTCACCAATGCATCTGCGGAGGAGTAAGTGTTCTCATCCAAAGACTTTGGACATAGTGTTACAGTGTGGTTGGACCCACCTTAATGACAGTCTACGGAAAAGACACAGCCCACTCCACCCTTACCTCCCTCAGCCTTTGGGCAGCCCAGGGCATCAGCCTACCTTGTTGAAAACTCCTGATATTCATCCTAGGTAGGCTAAAGAAGTGTTTGGAGTTTTTACATGTCCCAGCTCCTCTTTTCTTGGTAGAGGCAGAGAAAGATTCCTGTATACACAAAATCAGCAGATTGGCCTGGCCCTTCTCTGCTTGGTAGGAGGATGTCTGGGAAGTTACAACAGATAAACAAGGATACTTTGCCTGACCTCCCCAGTGCTGCTTCATTCTCACACTTCGAGATCCTTTATCAAAGGTGTTACATTTAGTCCTTGGCCTGGAAAGTAAAGGTTCATGTTTCTTCCCACAATTTAAGGATGCTTCCTGATGGTTTCTGTACTCTTTCTTATGTTTTGTAAAAACTAGTACATTTCAACTAATATATTTTAACTTGTGTTTACGGCAGCCCTTCCCCCGTGTCCCACAGGGAAAGGAGTTGGACTCAATGATCCTGATGGGTCCCTTCCAACTCAGAATATTCTAGGATTCTATGATTCTCCTCTACTGCCCTCAATGCATTGGTGCTGTTTTGAGGAAGGAATTGCAAGCACAGCTCCCTCGCCTTGTTTTGAGGTAACCTCATAATCATGGCTCTAACTCACCGCAGCATGCAGGTGGTGGTTTCTCCCAAAGCACCGGAGAAGTTCTCGTAGTCTCCAGTGTAATATAGCACAGGGCATTGCACAAGGGAGCACGAGTGCTTCAGGAGTAGTTTTCCTCTCTCTCCATATCACTGTCTTTAGGTGACCACCTTTATAAAACACATTGATGTCTGCCAATGAAAAACGTTGTAGGTAAAGGAAGAAGAATCACTGTTGACTTACTTGCAGTTCTGGGAGGAGCAAGGTGCTATCTGAACTGGATTTAAGCTCCTGTGTTCTCCAAGGTTAAGGTTGGTTTCCCTCTGTGGCTGTAACAATACCTTCTCAACAGGATCCACGGTTCAAGTCACTAATTTATTATTGAATTACAGACCTAGAAATGTTCAAAATAAAAACTGATTGGATCCAATACTATTCGCTTAGCACATCACCATGGCAACTCCCCTTTTTCTCTCTGCTTATTTATGATGATGATGGCTTCTGTAATGAACTTTGAAATAAGTATGTGGATGAAAGCAAATCAAAACAAATTGCAGAAAAGTAATATCTTAACTGGCAGCAAGTAAGTCCATCATCCTCTGTCCCAGGATATCACTGTTTTCTAGGTCGAAGATGAAAAAAAGAGACGGTCCCCAGAACTTAACATAAGCAGAATTTAAGCACATGCATAAATGCAGTCCATGAAATCCCCAGCCACTTGCTGTGTTACCCTAAAATCCATAGATACTTCAGGATACATTTGCTTTAAAATTCTCCAGACACCTAGAGTTTTCATACACTCCCCTGGCTTCCAGTATGGTCTGACTGGGTAGCACTGTACTAGTGGTGGTAGCATGTATATGCTCCCCACAAGAATCTGTACTTGGAAAACACTAATAAAAGCTAAATCATCTCAAGTCATTGCAGCCATTCACTTAATCTCTCCTTGGCTCCATGAATCACTTCCAGCTGATTGCGAAAACACCTCATGTGAAACTAGACAGGTTTCTCACAGCAAACCTGGTAGAAACCCCTCAAAGGTGCCTACACTCCTCTGTGAACGAGGTGTCTCCTCCAAGAGACACCAACAGATTATTAAGGACTTTTGTGTCTGCAGGAGTGACAACAACAGCAAGTGTAAGTAAATGTCAGTGTCTGCATTTGAGCCTTGATCTCTGTGGTCTGCCGAGGGAAATCAACACTGTCAGAGGTGGTTTGTCACCCTTCTGAGATGCTCTCTTAAGCACAGAGGGAATCAAGTGGTAGGAGAGATGGAGTCTACCCTAAACCATCAAGCATTAAGACCTAAATACTCCCCAGAATCAGATTACAGAGGTGCTGCAAAAGCAATGTTATTCTAGGCAGTTTCTGCTCCATGAACAGCAATTACATGTACGCCATTCTTTTCTAGGTGACCATGCTAGAACTCTAGATCACATTGAGTCGTGACATCTCCCACCCTGATACCCTTCCATTCCTGCTTCTCAACCCCTGTTAGAGGCACAGCAGGTAGCCTAACGTGGTTTCTGACCTGTGTGACAAAACGCAAGCATGACAGAGGGCAGCCTCCCTCCTATTTCAGCTCATTGGGGAGCAAGATTGTTCTTTTACAGATGAACTTCAATGACGAAAACCTCTGTCTCTCCTTTTTTAATGACTTTTAATGTTGGCATTACAGGCCTACCCAGGGATGCAGGTGCTTGGAAGGAGCCATCCAAACAGACAGCCCTGTGACGTAGCGGGGTATACACGCACAAAAAAGTAGCAGTTATACCAAAGCCTTGCAACTGAGAACAAGCAGCATTATTTTGCGCTGTAAAACAAATATGAGAACTGCTAGATCCCATCCAAAACACATACATGGTAGGTTCTATGCTCTGAAACACAGCTCCTGCACTCTGTGCTCCTTTATATTCATCAACCTTTTACCAGAGTCCAAATTTCTGTGTGTTTGTACAGATGTACCTGGCTCTGAGCAAGGCTGCTCTTGGGATGTATGCCCACATAGGCAGGCAAACAAGGCTCTTCACAAAGAAAAGCATTCACAATTTGTTCGCCTTTATTTTACTGTTTATAAATACCCTGTTAGGAATTAAGGGAAAACCACTGTGTGGTTTATGTAGCCAGTCTTCTACCACAAAAGATGAATAATGAGTAGCTGAAGTGAATGATTCCCAGAAAATTCATAGTCTGAAAATGGTTCGTCTGTGTTATCCAGAAAATGCTTATGAATAATGAACAAGGAAACAGAAGTCAGAATATGACCAGAGGATGGATCAGAGTGTTTATTCACAGTTAAATATTTATCATACACTAACTATAGAGATATGTGTGGTGGTGGTGTCGGGGGGGTATTCATACACAGCACACTCTTTCTTGTACAAGAATAATCAAGCCCGAGCACTGACAGCAGCACATCATCTATCAGGTGTTAATGAGCAATGCTTATGGGAGTGGAGGAAATGACGATCCATGGGTGCTGTAGCGCAACACATTTTACCTTCTTGTTTCTTCTGCCTCATATGCTACCAGCACATTACAATCATGGTCACTACTCATATTGAAAATTTGATGACTATGCATCAGCAAGACTCCTGAGTGGTTAAAAAAAATGCCAAGAAATGGCAAAACTTTTCCACAGTGTTCCTTATGATACTGACAATATTGGAATGATACTGAGCGTGAGGTGAGAGCTGAGACAGTAATTTTATAAGCACTGCTACCGACATTCCAATCAAGAGATTGTCAGACATGTTTCTTACGAGGAAGCCTGCCTCTCATCTCACAGACATTCTCCTCTGTCTGCAGTGATTTATGAGCCCTCAAAAGTAAGGGATGGTCATTTGCATAAGAATTTCTTCAGAGGTAGCAAGTATATTACAAGACCCCTGCTTGCAAAACCCTTGGTGACAGTCCTGAGCAGGAAGTCATTGCAGTGCCAACCATAAATTATCCAAAAGTATTTCCTTTCCTATTAAGACATGCTTACTAGGTCACCAAGCCTTATCAAACTCTCCAGTAGAACTGGGTGACAAACAGATCTTTTTTTTTCAACTGCCAACTGGAAAGGTGTATTTCGGCCTGATTTGATTTTTTTCATTTTTAATATAGCCTGATCTCAAAATGAAAATATCATTTTTAAACAAAATGTCAAGATAGTTTCCAGGCCTTCTCCCCACTTTTTGTCAAAATGATTTATCAAACTTGACCCAAATTGATTCAATTGCTCTAAAACTGCTGTGAATTTTTATATTAGCTAAAAATATTTTCTGCTCAGCTCCATCCAAAACATGTACAGCACTTGTAAGAACTGGTGGGAGAAACTACGACTGGGATTCAGAAATATTTATACATCCAATGCAAATAAAGTACAAATGCAATGGTCTCACTACTACAGAAATGCCTTGGCACATTTCCACCTGGAGCCAGTGAGATGATTAAATGGCCACATGCAATAATCATTTGAGGCTGGTGTTTACATCAGCACTGTGCAAACTGGGTGCCATTCTGCTCACATAAAAACCCACTCAGCTGAAGCCTAGAGACTGGATTTTCTGTGCCTGATGAAACTTGAAATAATGCACACAAATGAGCCTGTGGCGCTTCTGAGCAGAGGTTTGGGCAGACCCAAAGAAGCCAACAGCCTGGCGAAGGAAAGCTCTTGTTGTGCTGGCTGCAATACCCACAGAGCAGGAGTGTTTTCCACAGGGACTCCTACCGTTTCAATCCCACTGGAAATGTCTCTAACAACCTTCTCCCTTGGGATTCAGATGGGAAAGCACAGAACTGACTGCACATTACCTGCAGATGTCTTTTCATTTGGAGGAGCATCTGTGTAGTGATGGTAGATGAAAACAATGCAAAATCCAGCAAAAAGCCCTTTTCTGACCATGGTCTTTACGGTGTGTATATGTTTACATGCAATTTATGAGTTCTCTTCTCAGTTGGTGAGAACTGGAAATAATTCCCCAGGAGTCAACATAAAAGTTGCATGCTAGAAGGTCTGGAAAAATGCACATTAAAAAAACAAGGCCATTAGTAGCTGTGTAATGAAAACATGCAGCTATAAAAGAAATGTAAGTGGTCTAAGGAGAAAACTATGCACAAACAGAAAGACAGGCTTCTCCCAAACTTCTTTGAACTCCAGAGGCCAAATTCTTCTCCAAGTCTGAATGAATAAAGTCTACTATGATGAGTAAAACTTCAACATATTACAGAATCACAGAATTGTCATGGTTAGAAAAGACCTCTAAGATCACGATATTCAACTGTCACACACCCCAAATAAAAAAACAAACAAACAAACAAACAAAATCCCAGCACCACAACCACAGAAAACACCTCACCATCCCACTAGAGCATGTCCTTAAGTGCCTCATCTACATGTTTTTTGAATACTTCCAGGGATGGTGACTCCACCACCTCACAGGGCAGCCCATTCCAGCACCAAACTACTCTTTCAGTAAAGAAGTTCTTCCTAATGTCTAATCTAAACTTCCCATGGTGCAACTTCAGGACATTTTCTTCTAGTCCTGTCATTATTTACTTGAGAGAAGAGGCTGGCACCCACCTCGCTCCAACCCCCTTTCAGGTAGTTGTAAAGAGTGATAAGATCTCCCCTCAGCCTCCTCTTCTCCAAACTAAACAATCTCGATTCCCTCAGCCAATCCTCACAGGACTTGTTCTCCAGACCCTTCACCAGCTGGGCTGCCCTTCTCCGAATTCACTCCAGCAACTCAAAGTCTTTCTTGTGGTGAGGCGCCCAGAACTGAACACAGTACTTGCAGTGAGTACGTTTGGCGTTGGAGTACCTTTGGTTAGAGCCCTGTGCCACAAAGAGTGCTGCTAACTGAGCAAGGACATAGTTCTCTCATATATTTCTTCCCATATATGTCTTCAGACACATCTAAATTTGCATCCCTCCCTTGGATGGAAAAAACCTAGGTTTGTTCTTCATTCATGTTTGAAGTAAGCTGTGCAGGATCAGGCCTGAGCTATTGCTGCAAGGTACCTATTGGCCTGGTAGCAAAAACTGACCACAAAAATTACATTAAAGGTTAGCTTAAAGGTTGTTGGACTTGAACACCACCTACAAACCCAGTTTCAGTTACAGGAGAGCTCAGGGGCACTCAGCAGTCTGGCTGTTCTCTGCCTCTTTTCATATATTCCCATCAGCTGTGGCTAAGCCCTATCTGTTCTCTGTTTACTATTTGCATGTTTTAAAACAAGGTGGGAAACAACCACCAAGAAAATCCTGGTACATTTTCTCTGTGTGACAGCCATGCTATAAATAATAGAATATAAATGTGTGGGGTTTTTTGTTTGGGTATTTTTTTCCATATCTGCTTACAGCTGTCTTGTCCTGTGTATTTCAGGAAGCAAAATTAGATCAGTAGCAGCTTTGTCAAACATATTTTTTACTTCAAATGTTCAGTTTCTTTCAGAGCCTGTCCAGTCATTTTCCTATGAAGGACTGGTGATAAATTGAGATCTTCTGCTGCTCTTCAGAATCTCTGTGCCTGCAGGGACAGGATGAATTGCTTGTTTGTATATCAGTGCATCTTTTTCTGAAACAATGCTGGTACAGAATGAATGGAGAAAAGAGTAGGGGTCAAGTACCATAACTATTTGTTTAAATCTATAATCAGGGGGAAACATTCTCCCAAGGTGACCCGTGAAGGAGAGACTGTCTATCCACTAGATGGTGCTAGAAAATAATACAACTGCCCAGAGCGTGGCTCTGTCAACACAGCCCCTCGGACCCGAGTGGGCCACTGCCTGCTGAGAAGGCGATGCTCGGGGCATGCACAGCTCTGCAATGTGCTACGTGCCTGCCTTAATAATCGATTGGAAACCACTATGCTTTCTTCTCTGATTTCAGCTCAATTTCTTCTACTTGGTGTATATATATATATATATGTATAAGAGAAGGTATAGCCAAGGTGTGCTTTGGTGCCTTGTGAGCACCTGGGCTGGCTAGCACAGCGCACGGTGTGGGTGTAGGCTTCAGTTTCCTCAGTTGTGCCACACACTGAACCCCTGTCCATGGCCCGGGGTGGTGTGGGCACAGGGTAACGCAGCAGCATGTTCACCAGGCTCAGATGTGGTGGCCAAGGAGCCCTTCTGCAGGTCAGCAGCCAGTGAAACAGAAAATTCTTCCGTTCAAGCCAGTCAAGTTTTCAAACATCTCCTGAAGGAGAAAGCCCTGGCACAGAAGTATGTGCTTAACAGCAGGAGTCTCCTTGTGGCCTCTGTGGCCCCACTTCTCACGAAGAGGCTTTGCACTGTTCCTCTCCATTTCGCAGTCCAAGAAAATCAGAGTCAGGAGACTGGAGTGCGAAGAACATAGGTGACACAAGTGATATCTGCAGCTGCCCAGGGTCTGAGTAACCGACAATGAGACAAGCGGTGGCCGTCAGAGCATTGCTTGAGTGATGAGCAGCCAGTGATGTAACAAAGCCTGGGAGTCCCAGACCCTGCAGGGAGGAGAGGACATCTTCCTCTTAGGCAGGGCCCCTGAGGCTGTGAGTGGGACCCTTGGGGGAAGAGCAAGCAGCAGACTGAAGACAGCAAGCACTGAAATGCTTTTTTTAGTATTTTTTATTTTTAAATTAATAACTTCAGTTTCATTTTCACTTGAATAGTTTGAACTTCGTGAAGGCAAATACTTAATGCAAAGCAATTCTCATGTTCAATTAAGACAGGGTAATGTTTTCTCATGGATACACAAGGAAGTTTCACAGAAACTCCCATTTCTAAATGTTTTTTACCTAATTTCAGCTTTCATTTTCTTTCTTGCACTAGTTTCAATTATTTCCAGGAATTAATCACTCTTGCTAGTGGACATAACAAGCTGGATTCAAATCCAGAGCATAATCCAAAATTATTCTTTTTGATGAAAGAGTTTCCCTGATGCTACGTGATTGACCACAAGATCAGTTTTTGTTACTGTTTCCCAGCGGTTTTCACATTGTTCCAAAGATATTCAAAGCCAGAATGCAACGCTCTCACATAGCCACAGGTAAATGACAGACATAGAGTATAAGACAAGCTGTAAGTGAGGAATCTGGCCCATAAAGTTCCAGTCTTGTATAATCTGGAAAAGCTTTCTGGGTAGAATGTAGGGCCATGGGTTAGACTGGTTTCTGCAGCGGTCACATAAAGGCCAGCTGAGGTCAGGTCATCTACAATAAGCAGATATTTCCATGCTGGAGCACAGGGTAATGTGGTCTTGGCACATCCCTGTTCCAGACACACGGCCAATATTTGCTCTTACAAATCATTTATTAAAGCTCGTCCAATCATAATAGCAAATTTGTACACATGTGAAGATCTCTGTATTTTGCCAAAAGTAGCTCATGCGTGAAAAATATTACATAAACTTTCTGAACATATATCAAAATAAATATTACAAATTACAGGAAATATGCTAAAATGACTCCCATTAAAGTTTCAGGATTTGTTTAGGATTACTCTTACGGTTATAAAAGTGTCTCCTCTCATATTCTTCAATTGAAGGAACAGCTTTGCCTTGATCATTTTCTCTCCTTAAAAATATGCCAGATTATTCTTATATCCAGCAGAACTCCTAAATGCACATCACAAAGTCTAGACATCTGCACTTGTCCAGATCAAGTACATTGCTGAGCTGGATCTCCTCCGGTCAGAAAAATTTTCTTTGCCAATTTTCCAATGCTGATTGACACTATCCCTCCATGCCATACAGAGCTGAGCCTTCAAGCCACCATCTGCAGCAGTCACCGTGTGTTTGCAAGTCATGCCAGCACTTTAAAGGCAGGTGTTGACACCCTTCGCAGAGCACGATGACAGCAGGACTTGAACTTCCATTGTATATGGCAAAGAGGGATGAAGTCACATATTTGCTTCACTTGATGGCTGTCAACCTGTCCTTGCTACAGCTATGGCTATAGCCCTTTCACAGCGTGATAGCAACTGCAGTATCATGACGTGCTTATGTTGCTTATGGTCCTTCTTAAATCTGCCTCTGGCTTTGCCTCACAAGCTAAGACACCTACATTCAGCTGTGAGCTTAATTGCACCCATAAAGCCTGACACAAACTTCTCTGGGTTAGTTTCAGTGCTCTTGTACTTCAGGGGGGTTGGGATTTTGTCCCACCACAGATGAAAATGCCATGATATTCATAGATTGAAACCTCATATACTACAACAAGTTCACTTAAAGGCAATGAAAAAGTGTTTGAAAATGTGCAATAAGTCTTAAGTCTACCGTGATAAGAAAAAATTGCTCAGCTCTGGTCAATCTTTCACAAGAAGTGATGGCAGAGATAGCGGGAGCTGAAAGACAGGAAATGAAAATGATGACAGAAGTGGAAAAAGAGCAATGGGAAACACTGGAACTGTGTAACTCAATAAAACTAAAAAGTTACATGGTTTAGGATAATATTAAAATGAACAAAGGAAAGGAGCTTTTATATCACATTACCTCTGGCACTTACTGCGTCATGATTTCATTGAAGCCAAGCATATGTCAGGTTTCCAAGAGGGCCTAGGTATGAACAAACAAGACCCCTACAAAGACATATATCCTTAGAAATGGAAAAGAAAAAAAAAAAAATCCCCCCCCTTTTNAAAAAACCCCCCCCCTTTTTTTTTTTTTTAACTATAGACTGTCATGAGTCAGTCAAATTATTCCATAGCTGCAAATTACAGGATTCTTTGTACTTCCCATAAAGCACCAATTACTTGGCACAGAAATACTTTCATGCTACCTCCATGGCCACCTTCTTGGAGAGAAAGAGTTCAGGAGAATAAAGGAGTGAAGAAACCTTCCCCCAGGTGATGCAGAACTGGTCGAGTAGACTTTGTAGGGGCCATCTCAGCCAGCTCCTATGGCAGACAGCCTTGGGGAACCCCAGCTCAACACATCCCAGTGCCTTCAGACTCATGTGGGTGGAAGGCTATCACGGAAAAATCCAATGTGCTCAGAATAACTCAGCAAGGAGTCAGCACATGAAGCTTAAATAACTCACCTAAGGTCACATATCAAACCAAGGGAAAACCTTGGACTCCAGGAGATCACTATCTCCTGGTGTGGTCTTTAGGTAAGGCTGCCCTACACGTGCAGTTAATAAAAATGCGGGTGTGTGTCCGTGTGGGGCTCTTTCTCCGAAGGCTCTTTCACTTCGCTCTCTTGGGCCGCTTCAGACAGCACAGCAGTTCGGCGGGCAGCGTATTTTCGGTGCGTTCCCTCCCTGCGCAGACTTTGCGCTCATACGCACAAGCAAACCCGCCGGAGCCGAGCCTTCCTCCCCG
>VWZK01000799.1:0-15523 GCA_013396935.1 Baryphthengus martii | reverse complement strand
CAGACAGTGCCTGCTTCTATCAGTGATAACACTCTGTTTAGATCTACTACCAAGGACTGGCGGGCAGACCAAGGCCACAGTTAGACCTTGTGTACCACACAGGGGGGTGCAGAAAGTAAAAAGGCCGCACCTGCAAGGAGAAGTGGACAGATAGGTTCCCTTAAACTAACCAATGATGTATTCCATCCCATACGCATCATATTTGGTATAAAGCTGAGGGCTCTCAGCTCAGCTCTTGCTGGGCCCTTGCTTGAATTTGTGTTCTCTTCTTCAGGGGCCGGCATCTGAGGAGGACTCCCTCCACTCTGCCTTTGACCCTGATCCGTGTGTTCCTGAATCCAGTACCAGAATCCAGCTCCTGAACACAGTTCCCGTCTGCTGCTGGGCCCTGTCTGGGACTTTCCCAGTGCCTGCTACATAGCATCAGTGGTGACTGTGACGTCATTGCCACAGCGGGCAGGGTGGGATTCAGCTCTGGTTTTGTATATATTTGTGTGTATTCCATTTTATTATTATTACTTTCATTAAAGCTGTTCTAGTTTCCTTTTTCTAATTGATGTCTCTCTCCCTTATCCCTTTCTCTTCCCCTTTGGGGAGGGAGAGAGGTTAATAGAGAGCATCTGTTATAGGTCTAGTAGGCTGCACTGACTCTAAACCATGACAGGTTTATTGGTGCCCAACGTGGGACTCAATCAGAGCTCTGACAGATTGCCCAAATAAGTAAGCCAAGTGGCACAATGGATCTTCAAACAGGGACACACATTTAGCAAAGGCCACCTTATTATTATTTAACACAAGAGGATGTACCAATTGAGATGGCCCTCCCCAATCAAAACTCCCATGGTAGAAGGGGATGAAGTCCCTGTAGTGCACATGTAGAATGTATTATGGAAGATGGTGTAGGTTAGTCCTGCTTCAGGCAATCCCACCCACAGGATTGCTTTTGCTCAAGGACCTCAGTGCACCTGGTAGGTGATACAGGACAGAGAATTCCCATGAGTACCTCAAGAAGACTTAATTTTGGGTGAGAATAGCTAATTAATTAAATCGTATGTTGTTAATTGTTAAATAACTCTGCTGGGCATGATGTAGATGGTATAGAATAAGGGATGGATCATGTCCTGGATTTGGCTAGGATACAGTTAACTTCTGACAGAATTTAGGAGGGGACCACAGCCAGGTTAGGCAACTAAACCAGGCAGAAGTACCATAGTGACATCACGCCCAGTACATAAGGGCAGGTTGGGCCAGGTAAAGTGCACGCGTTCAGGTGGCAATGGTTGCTGCAGCGCCTTCCTCTGTTCATCCTACATCACTCATTTTGTGTGTGGCTTCATTACTGTTACTTATGTTGTTTTATTTTTATTTTTCCTTTAGTATTGTTGTATTAAATTCTCTTTACTTCAACACACAGGGTTTTGTACTTTTCTCCCTCTTCTCCTTTCCCTTCAGGGGGTAGGGAAGGCAGTGAGCAAGCACCTGCGTGGTACTCAGCTCCTAGCTGGGTCTAAACCATGACACCCTTAATTATAAAACAAGCACCACTGCTTTATGTGAAGTGAGTAATTACTCTGTGCCTGAGGGAAATAAGAAACAGATGAGCTGAAACAATATCACATCTCTTTGCAAACTAAATATTTGCCCATCCTTTCTATAAATACAGTCTTCTATAGTTTCGAACAGGTCTTCAGGTATCTGATCTATTCCAAAATGACTTTACAGCACATTTTTTTTTCCACATGGTTGAGAAGCTGGCATTCAGAATAGCTAATTTAACAAAACTTTGCAGCAATATATGCTGTCAAAACTGCAAGCAAAGGAAGGCTGGAGGGAAGCTTATACTTACAATTTAGGCAATCAGCCACCACTTCAAATTGATGAATGTTTAGTCCTTCTCAGGAAAACCCTAAAGATTTTTAAACTATGTAGTTATATATATTTCTTAGCTTTCTGTTCCATTCTCCTCTACAACAGCATACAGAAATTGATGTTTTTGATGTAAAGCTTTGCAGTTTTGAGTGTTTTGTTTTAGTTGTTTGCTTTTTTTATATTATTACGAGTACGCTGGGCTCATCCTGTAGAGGAAGCAAGCATTTCTAAGAGCACATGCCAGGACATTACACAGGTAAGACAATTCTACCATCTCCAAGTTTTTGAAATAGGGTAAGAAAGTAGTCCACTGATGTCTGACATTTCTTCTGATCCATTTACCAATAGTTTGGCACCGTCATTTCTCCTACTAGAATAACAACTTAAAAATGATAAGATACAGTGTACTACTTCATCTGCTATTGTGGAACCATTCCATGTAGAGAAATAATCGAAGAAAGAAAGGGAGAAGTTTGTCAGAACACTACTAGTCTGAAGAATTAGCACAGTAAACTAGGAAAATTAATCTTCTATTGTTAGAGTGTTTAATTAGTAGCTCTTAGACCTGTGTCACAGTCACAGTCAGTGTTTGACCAGCCTGTCTTTGCAATGTCACCTGGGTTGAATTTTCATATAGCAAACATTCTTTGATAGCAATGTTTGCTCTCAGGTAATGTTCAAAGAGCAGGAAGGGTACTTGCAAACCCTAGTAGGACAATCTGGGAGTGACAAAGGTGAACATGAAAAATCACAGGATACAAGGACTTTAGGAAGGCTGGAACTGATAAACATGATTGGCTTTTCATGGAGTAGAAGAGAAGGAATTCCCATTTTTTTTCCCAGCCCCTAAGTTGCGTCCTATTTTACTTGTCTCCTGGAATCAGACATGGCACAGCCATTTTCAACATTTCCTCAAGATATTTTCCATGTAATTGCTAAATAGGTTTATTGTTTGTGTGCCAGACATAATGTGGCCACAGAATCTCTAGGCATGTTGTTAATACACAAGCACAGTCACAGAGAAAAATATTTTCAAGAATACTGCAGTTCAATTCGCTTTGTCCAAGAAGCATGAAGAGTTGTGCTACAGAAAAGGGCTATACCCTTTGAGGTAAGAAGGGAGGGAGAGAAGGAGAATGGATGAAAAAGTAGGAGCTAAGTAGAATATGCAAAAAGTGATAGGAAATGCCACTAAATGTGAAAGTGGAAATGGTATGTTATGAAGTGATGTGTGGTCCACAAAATTAATTATAGGTCCACTAACAGAGGATAAAAAGATTGCTATAAGAAAGAGTACACCCTTTCTGTACATAAACACACATACAGAGGAAGAAATGCCAGCCCCATTCCTGGGGAGGTTTCCAGCATCTGAATCCTCCTCAATCTTTCAATTACTGCCTGAATGATCACATGAGGTTGCTGTGTGCTGGAGTAGAGAGGAGATGTCCAGCACTGAGGTAGAGAGAGGAGGAAGCTGAGATACTGTCTGCGCGTTATCCTGCTCTGTGTATTTCCGTAACAATCTGGTCATCTCATGTCCCAACACAGAGAGATTCAGCAGAGACAATATCCAGGCATCTCTGTTGCCAAGCATATATTTTGGTTGCTCATTCAGCTCTTTTTTAGTATTTCATGTTTATTGATTCACTTTTCAGCTGGGAGTCTGTCTAACCCCCTACAAGACCACCTATAAAAAGACCTACAGCTACATTTCTTGAATGAAAGCAAGTATTACCAGTTTTAACATAAAGTTCTCTTGTTATGGACAGACATATTTGTTAAACCTCTAACTCACTTCTCCTTTTAAAATGTGACCATCGCCACCACAACAAGAGATTTTTAATTTTTTTCCTGAAAAATCCATCAGCTATTTAAGTACCTAAATGGGAATGAGGATTTTCTTAAAGTCTAGTTCCAGCTGTGCTGAGCCCAACGTCTTGCTTGAGTCTAAAAATCACATTTTTTTGAACTACAGGATCAAGCTTATGCAAGGATTCTGATTCTGATTCGCCTTCAGTAATTGAATGTCATGTAACTTCTAGGCTTGTATTTAATGAAAAAGAAACAGACTTGTGGCATTAGGAGGAAATAAACAAAAGGTTCACCAGCGTATACAGAGGTGGTTTTGCTCTTTGGAAATTTCAAATAGCATAAAAATTGTTCTTTCAAATTAGGACAAAACTGAAACGGATAGATATTTTGCAGATGCAAATATGCTCTGAAATTCCTTATCAGAATTCACTGTAATTAAACATTTTATTAAAGTAACATTTGAATATTCAACTCAGTATTTCAAATGAAATTTCAAATACAATTAGGACATTAAATGGAAGGATAAATGCATACTTGAGACTGGAAATTTTGCTTCATAGTAGAAATTGAAAAAATGTGATTTTTTTCTTTTTCTTGGAAAGAAAATAAGTGTTATAAAACTTTTTTTTTTAAGATAGAAAATATTTTTTATGAAATAAACATTCTTCCATGTAACATTTTATCTTCAACAGATTATATTTTTGGCTAGCGACATTTCCAAACTAATACTTACAGTCTATAGTGACGGGTACTGATTTCTGGCAGTTGGATCCTCTATTGTCATCCCCATATTTCATAGAATCATAGAATCATTGAGGCTGAGAGAACAGAGCTTGAGTTTGCACAGGAGCTAGACAAACTGCTTAATAGTTGAGAGCAAAATGTATTGCTGATCACAGCAGATTCACAGACCGTACTGCCATGACAAAGCATGATGATTTAAGAAAGGAAAATGACAAAGAAAGCATTCTACATGAAAACCATGGCTTTTTCCTGAACTCAATCAAAATCTATCATAGCTTTTAAGACTCTTCTGCCTATTGTGTTGCTGTGATCAGAAGCCATTTTCCTGACCTTCCATGGTTGCTATCAGCTAGGAGAGGTGGTGTACCATGTTCTCATACTGGTTTGTGCAGAACCTGAGCCTGTGCATAGATATGGCATCATTAAGCCTTCAGGTAGTTTAATGACCAAGATCAAAAACTGATCAGATGCTAAAAACAGCAGGTGCTAAAATACTGCATGCAAATTTATTTCCTTCTGTACCTACAATAAGGCTACAGAAGGTCCCATCCTGATCGCAGTTTAAGCTTGATTCGAAATTTCCCAGCCTGATTTAGGATATCAGCAAGATTAATTTCATTTTAGCTCTTTGTATCCATTTTGAATAAAAATGCATTTTTCTCTATTTTAATGTGAATGACAAAGTACCTGCAACATGATTTCAATTCAGTTTACTATCACAGTGGCATGAAAACAAATCAGTACGACATATTAATCTTTAAATATACTGAAAATATTTATAAATAAAATACATAATAAAGAATTACAACGTATGTCAGTAAAAACTTTTATAAAGCATCAGACAGTGAAAAATTTAAAGTCTTGTTTCTGACACATCTACTCTGTTAAATCATACTTAGTTCTTTTTGGTTGTTTCACAAGCACAATAATCACTCTGTTTGATGTCCCATTTTTCAGATGCAATCTGGATGAATAAATTGGTTGATTAAAGATCCACTGTTGCAACATGAAGAAAGGTTTAACAGGCTGATAAAAAAAAAAAAGGTTAAAACAGAGCCTGACCCCTGCAGTATTTATAGTCACTTGCAACTCTATTATGGCAAGATTCACCCACGTCTACCCATCATCTGGAGAAAGGGCATCAAAAAAGAGTTTAGTGCTAAAAAAAAAACCCTTACAACTTAGCCCATTGTTGATAATTATCTACTCATTTCTGTAAAGATTCTGGGTCACACATTTTACCATTTAGTGCAAATTCACAGGTCTAAATCCAGGTCTTCATAGTTTTTCTTCACCTTTTATTTTCCATTCCTGTAAGCTAAGCCACAGCAATTTTCATGATAAAATCATCACATAACTGGAAAAATAATAATATGGAAAATAAATGCTAGTAAAAATTACTTCAGGAGAATTGTCCGTATAATTTTTTCACTAGAAAAACAAACATTTGAAGATATCCACTCTGTTAAGCTGTTTTATGGATACCACACGCTACTTTGACCTAGGTTTCTATCTCAGAAATAGTCATAAGAGATATACAGTATATTGCCTATTCTCATTTTTCATATGCCACAAAAAATAGAATTAAATTGTCCAACCCCTGAAAAAAAGTGCTAATTAGGCTTCTTCAGAGATAATTATCTACTGAACTGATCTCAAACAACACATCAATTTATTGTACCTGTCCTAGTGGAATTCACACATTTCTCTTCCACCTTCTTTATCTATCTTCTTAAGTAGACAATGTACAAATGCGATTACATATGGATATACCTTAGGGAATATTTGAGGGAAATATACTTTGAATACTGTATTTTCTCCCACAGTACACTTAACCATATTTTTTTGTGTCACTTACTGCAGAGTAGGCTGCTTGCTTTAAAGAAATAATACTAACACAGACATGCCATTCATGCCAAATTAAAAATATGTCATTCATAGACAAACGATAAAACTGCCTCTTCTATGTTCAGAAGAATATGAGTTCAGAAGAACATGAGTACCAACATAGTTCATTTTGCTGTAAAAGTCAGGATGGTGTTTATGTGAAAACACAGTCAGTCTTTATGTTGTGAAACTGCCATTTACAGTCATAATGATGAAAAGCAATTGATATTCTGTGAGAACAGCTTGAATTCTGAAAAGAATTATGTATTTCAGAACTCATAGCTAGGAGAATTTGACTGACTCTGCTTAAACGAAGGTATCTGAGATAACGTAATATACAGGATATGGTTCTGTGCATTCTGCATGTTGTGACTTTTTGATGCTTCTATTTAGATGCATCAGTCTTTTCCTTTATATGTGAGTTATAAATCACTCCAGACAGTAGGGACACTACAGGAAATAGGTTTCAGGTGAATATTTACAGGACATTTAAGGAGATCTTTAACTTGTTCTAACCAGGATTCCTTGCTAGGATTTTAAAAGAGAAGAATCATAATAAATGCAAGCAAAACACACCATTTTCAGTCATATTTAAATTTTCAATAAATGGTGCTTGTCATTCTTTAGTTGTCCAAATGCAAGTCCATAAAAAAGAATCCCCTGCCTTGTCTGAAGAAACAGAGAACCATTCAACATTTTCGATTAATTGGTAATACATGAGCCATTTGATAGAACGATACTTGCTATAATTTAGAAGAAATACTTTCTTTACAATATGAAAGTATTTCTTCAGAGGAAGAAAAGTGACGTCATACCAAGTCACATCTAAACAACATCCCATGAATGGCGGAGTTCTCAAAAATTCAAATATATTGTGCATTGGAAGTTTTATAGCGTATTTTATAAGGCATAGACTAGTTCTGTTACATTTTTAATCATAATTCTAAAACCACTATACTTATATTAATATATCACTCTAACAATAGTGTTATCTCTTAGAGAAAGCTAACTTCAGCTGTTCTCAATTGAGAACAATAATATAATTTTGTCTGTACAGGAAGAGAAAGCTCAGTTATCTAATTTGTGTGACACGGTAAGATGGGGCAGGCCTTTCCCTTGTTCAGAAAAGATGTCTTGCTTAAAACCTGACCCTTACATAAAGTTGTCACATACTATTATTAAAGTTTCTGCTATATCCTTTCTTGAGTGAAAGACCAGAAATGGTTAGACTAGCAGAGTTTATAATTTGCCTTACCTGATACAAAGTTTGTGGCAGTCGATAGTGGACACTACATCTTGTAGTAATAAAATGAAGACACTGCTGCTTCTTGTCTATTATTGTCTGCTTCACCTGCTTAGTTTCTATGCCTTTGGTCTGTTATATTTATTTTGAATCATTTTTATTGAACCATACACGGTATATCTTTGATTCTACCTAGGACACCTTCACCTCTCTCATCAGAAGTATTTTGTAGATAAAGAATAAAACTAACTACAAGTGGTTCAGAAGGAAATATACTGGTTATCTACAAAACAGAGCACATAGTTTATCACAGCAAGCCAGACTGCTGTCGTGCATCTATTACAAACCGGAATAAAGCATATCCTCAGACAGAATTTAAAATTCACTCCTGCCAGAGAAACGGCTCCTTTCAGTCTGTCAAGCACTAAATTCCTGCCCACTCACCCCTGAGCAATAACTATTGAATTCTAGATAATTCATGCAGTTCACAGATCCAACTTTGTAACAGGTTTTTCAAAGCAATTAAATCCAGAATTAGTTTCTCTTAGAGAATGAAATAAATTGAAACCTGTGGAAAGCATAATCCTAAGACTTGTGATTCTTCTGAAAAGATCATCTCATATCCCCCTATCCTCAAAGAAATCCCCCTTCCTTCAGAACAATCCTTAATAAAATATTCCCTTCCAACATATACAATAACAAATTTAACAGTTCTCAAATTCATTTTTTTCCCTCCAAAGACAAGTAACTTCTATTTAATCACAGCAGAAGAAAGTTGCCCCCTGCCACATATGCACTGAAATACAGTCCTTAATTACATAATCAGAAAGTATTTCTCCAAAAAGAGAATTCAGCATAATAGATGGAGTTCACTTGATGAATGAACTAGGCACACATGGTGACTGAAGATCTATGTGCTTTATTACCCAGTTAAAAGCAAAAAGAAAGGGGGGTAAAATTGAACAATAGTCTGCAGAAAATGTTCTGCTCCAGCCTCTGACACTGAGTTTCCACTTGATATTAAAAAAGTCTTTAAACTCAAAATTTGTCCAGTTTGTCACTTGAGATGAATTTTTCATTTTCTGGTTCATCAAATTAAGACTTTGGCTCTGATCTATAAAAGTTCTTACAACACAGCAATAAACAAACCACCACATACTTAGACCACGTGAAATGCTTCAACACCCTGAAAAATACTTTCTAGATGTTTTAGCTAGAAGCAAATGTTTTAAAATTAGTAACATTTTAGTCTCTCACAGTCTCAGTACCCTATTTGTAAAATGGTAATAAGAACTTCTGGTATTTCTGTGAAAATCAGCTTAACTCTTTTCATTTGAAGGTCTAAGCCACTACTAGCATGGGTGTCTTGGAAGAAAGCTAAAACAAAGTAGTCATTGTTTATGTAGGAAGAACATTTGAATTCAGGATTAAGGCCTAAATCATGCAAATGTATGAGGAAAACAGTACATTGAAAATTTATTTATTGAGTTTATTTGCTCCACGGTAAGCAATGAAAATCCTGTGGAAAAAAAACCAGCACATATTCAGTAATAATGAAAATACCTTTATGTTTATAAATGAGAATTAATTTAAGGTTGCTTAGAAAATCTGTACGATACTTTCCAACATTTAAGCACTTCATCTTTTACTGTAACTTCAGCTACTTTTAACTTCTTTGTATACAATGAGGACACAAACTTATACAAGCCATGAGAGAAGCTAAGAAGAGTGAAAGAACTTTTATTTGAATGTTGCTAATATAAATTAATCTGGCCAATTCTGTTAAGAATAATAAAAAGTGCTTTTATAAATAAATTAATAACAAAAGGAGGGCCAGGGAAAATCTCCATTCCTTATTGGATGAAGAGGGGAACCTAGTAACAGAAGACAAGGAAAAGGCTAAGGTACTTGACACCTTCTTTGCATCAGTCTTTAACAAAAAGACGGGCTATCCTTAGGGCAACAGCTTTCCTGAGTAGGTAGATAGGGGTGGGGAGCAAAATAGCCCTCCTGTAATCCAGTAGGGAGTAGTCGGTGATCTGCTGTGCCACTTAGGTCCTAACAAGTCTATGGGTCTGGATGGGATTCATCCTAGGGTTCTCAGGGAGCTGATGCACGAGCTGGCTGAGACTCTCTCCATCATTTCTCACCAGTCCTGGCTCACTGGGGAGGTCCCAGATGACTGGAGGTTGGCCAATGTGACGCCCATCCACAAGAAGGGCTGGAAGGAGGATCTGGGGAACTATAGGCNTAAAAACTGGCTGGATGACCGGGCACAGAGAGTGGTTGTGAATGGTGCCACATCCAGTTCGTGTCCGGTGACCAGTGGTGTCCCCCAGGGATCAGTACTGAGCCCAGTTCTATTCAACATCTTTACTGATGACCTGGATGAGGTGATCGAGTCTACCATTAGTAAATTAGTGGATGACACCAAGTTGGGGGTGAGTGTCAATCTGCTGGAGGGTAGGAAGATGCTGCAGAGAGACCTGGACAGGCTGGGTTGATGGGCTGAGGTCAATGGTATGAGGTTTAACACGGCCAAGTGCAGGGTCCTACACTTTGGCTGCAATAACCCCAGGCAGGACTACAGACTGGGGGAGGAGTGGCTGGAGAGTGACCTGGCAGAGAGGGACCTGGGAGTACTGGTTGACAACTGGCTGAACTTGAGGCAGCAGTGTGCCCTGGTGGCACGGAAGGCAAATGGCATGCTGGCATCAGGAATAGTGTGGCCAGCAGGAGTAGGGATGTAATTCTCCCCCTGTACTCGGCATTGGTGAGGCCTCACCTCGAGTGCTGGGTGTGGTTCTGGTCCCCTCACTTCAAGAAAGATCTTGAGGTGCTGGAGTGGGTCCAGAGGAGAGCAACAAGGCTGATGAAGGGACTGGAGGGGAAGTGTTATGAGGAGAGGCTGAGGGAGCTGAGGTTGTTTAGCCTGGAGAAGAGGAGACTCAGGGGAGACCTCATCACTCTCCACAACTACCTGGAGGGAAGCTGTAGTCAGGTGGGGGTAGGGCTCTTCTCCCAGGCAACTAGTGGCAGTACTAGAGGGCATAGCCTGAAGCTGCACCAGAGGAGGTTTAGGTTGGGTATTAGGAAGCGCTGTGGAAGCACTCCTTATATTTACATAATATGAACTTGTGATGCATGTTTTTGCCATTTCCCCGTGTCCTGTTGCTGGTCACCAGAGAGAAGAGATCAGCATCTCTCCCTCTGCTGCCCACCTCTAAGGAAGTTGTGGACTGTGATGAGGTCACCCCTTAGCCTTCTCCTCTCCAAGCTGAACAGACCAAGTGATGATTGCTGCTTCTCATTAAGTCTTGTCCTCAAGACCTTTCACCATCTTGGTTGCCCTCCTCTTGACACACTCTAGTAGTTTCATGTCCTTCTTATAATGAGGTGCACAAAATTGCACACAGTACTTGAGGTAGGGCCACACCAGTGCAGTGTAGAGAGAGGCAATTACCTGCCTTAATTAGCTAGCTATTCTGTGCTTGATGCACCCCAGAACATGGTGGGTCCTTTTGGCTGTCAGGGCATGCTGCTGATTCATACTCAACTTGCCATCAACTCAAACCCTCAGACCAATTTTGGTACGGCTGCTCTTGAGCCTCTCATCCCCTAGTTTATATGCATAACTAGGATTACCCTGTCCCAGGTGGAGAATACTGCACTCAACTCTTGTTAAATTTCCTAAGGTTGGTAATTGCTTAGTTCAGTAGTCTGTCCAGATCATAGAATCATAAAATCACAGAATCATAAAATCATTTCATTTGCAAAAGACTTTTAAGATCATCAAGTACAACCATTAACTTAACACTTCCAATCCCACCATTAAAACACGTCTCGCAGCACTTCATCAATATGTCTTCTATATACCACCAGGGATGGTGACTCCACCACCTCTCTGAGCAGCCTTTTCCACTGCTAACAACCCTTTCAGAAAAGTTTTTCAAATGTCCAACCTAAACCTCCTCTGGTGAAACGTGAGGCCATTTCCTCCTGTCTTATTAGCTGTTACCTGGGAGAAGAGACCTGAAGAGGGTCCCCACGGGAAGCCGGCCGAGTAACGACAATCACACCAACACGGCTACGTATCGTTCTACTTTATTCTCTTACGTGGTTTGCTTATATAGTTTTCTAAGCTGTTAATGTGCACATCAGCTACTTTCATTGGATAGCAGTTACAAGCACACATACTAAGCTCTAAGCTAATTGGTTATATGCATTTGGTTGTGTGTTCTAAGCTCACTGGTTATCAAGGACACTCAGGATTCATGCCAACTGAGGCCTAGCCAGGTCTTAAGCCAGGGTTGTCCAATCCGACAAGGGCCACCAGGTGTCCTTGTTCAACAAGGAATTTCTCTACAGAGACCGACACCCACCTTACTACAACCTCCTTTCAGGTAGTTGTACAAACTGATAAGGTCTCTGCTGAGACACCTTTTCTCCATCTAAGCAATCCCAGTTCCCTCAGCTGCTCCTTATAAGACAGGTTCTCTAGAGCTTTCATCAGCTTCATTGTTCTTTGAAAACACTCCAGCACCATAATGTATCTCTGTTACTGAGGGGACCAAAAGTGAACACACTATTTGAAGTGCAGCCTTATCAGTGCTGAGTACAGGGGGATGGGCAATCACTTTCGTAGTCCTGCTAGCCACACTGTTTCTGATACAAGCCAGGATACTATAGACATTCTTGGCCAACTGGGCACACTGCTGGTTCATGTTCAGGTGGCTGTTAATCAACACCCCCAGGTCCTTTTCTGTCCAGCAGCTTTCCCATAAACTCTTCTCCAAGCCTGCAGCGTTGCATAGGGTTGTTGTGACTCAGGTGCAGGACCTGGCGCTTGGCCTTGTTGAACGTCATACCACTGGCCTTGGCCCATTGATCCAGCCTGTCCAGGTCCCTCTGAAGAGTCTTCCTATATTCAAGCGTATCTAATCTCGCGCTGAGCTTCGTTTCTGAGGGTGCACTTGATCCCCTCACCCAGATTATCGATAAAGACATCGAACAGGTGCTGAGGCCTGGGGAACACCACTTGTGACTGGCTGCCAAATGGACTTAACTCCATTCACCACAACTCTGGGCCCAGCCATTCAGCCAGTTTTTCACCCAGTGAAGAGTATGCCCATCCAAGACATGAGCAGCCAGTTTCTCCAGGAGAATTCTGTCAGAAACACTGTGTCAAAGGCTTTACTATAGTAAAGTCCAGATAGACATGATCCACAGTTTTTCCCTCATCTACTGAGTGGGTCACCTTGTCATAGAAGGAGATCAGGTTTGTCAAGCAGGACCTGTCTTTAATAAAACAGTGCTGACTGGGCCTGATCATCTGGTTGTCCTGTATGTGCTGTATGATGGCACTCAAGGTGATCTGCTCCACAACCTTCCCCAGCATCAAGGCCAAATTGATAAGCTTATAGTTTCCTGGATCCTCCTTTCAGTCTGTGTTGTAGATGGTCATCACACTTGCTAACCTCTACTCAAGTAGAGTACTCAAGTACTCAAGCAATAAATAAGTTAGGATTTGAACATTTTGTCAGCACTATCAAGATTCCTGTAGAAACTGCAACTTTTTTTTTTAAACTAGATTTTCCAAGTCTTAAAGCTCGTTCTATTAATTTTTATGGCAGTACCTAAAAAAAAGATAAATATAACTGCTGGATGCCAGCTACATGCATGTGAATATTACCCCATGTTTCATAGTAAAAGGTGCTTCTGATGAAACTTTTTCGAGTTAGATCTACAGTAGTTTTAGCATTTGACCTAGACGGTTTTAAGAGTACAAAAGTAAATAAGGCTACCTAAAGGCTTATCTCTGTTTCACCATAGGTCTGGACATTGACGCCATGTGGATTACACCAGGAACATGCTAAAGGCAGTGAGCAATATCTGTTTACACAAATTGAACCTCACAAAAAAAAAAAAAGACCCAATAGTTGTACTCAGTAGTCTTCAGAGCAAAAAGATGCTGCAGTACTGCGTTTTACAAGATCATATTAATATCCTTGAAATCTAGTCCTAGAAACACTGTAAACAGTTTTCATTTGTTCACTAAAGTTTGTTAATTCAGTTTAAAAGAAGCCTCAACACAAAAGGCAGTATTTTGGTTTTTTATTTGTAAAGGATAAAGCACCTTCTCAATTATGTTCACTTAAAATTTAATACCAACAAAAAAAACCTGTTAACATTCCAGATTACTGTAGAAAAAGTGTATACCTGACTTAGGGCATACAAGATTTGTCACAAGAAAAAAATACCCTATTTTAAAAGCAATCTCCCTTCCAAATGGGATTTCATTTTAGTGCACACTGTCTCCATGGGCTTTACATTTAAAATCCTCTATATACAAAAACATACAACTAATTGGTACAATATTCATTGCAACAAAGTAGGGATGCCATAATATACACAAATTAAGTTAGTCCCCCCAGCTTGCGTACCCTCTTGCTTCTCATTCCTTCCATGAAGCAGTCTCCTTCTCTGGTTCTAAGATTAAGTTCTTTCACTGAAAGGCACGTACTTCTCTACAACAGAAAAAAAAAAAAGATGCATTAATCTGAAATGCCATGTTTCAAGGGCAACTTTAGCCTACATTTTTGAAGATCAAATATTACAAACCAATACAGATGTAACATTTGCCTATTAAACTTGTCTATAAAAACTCAGTTACCATAGCATCTGTGAAGCAGAGTGACATAAAACTCCATTTACATCTCCCAAATAGACACAGCTCACTTAAAAAACACCCTGAGTTGTCACCATGTTGTATATATTTTTTAAACTCCCATGGCTCCTAAGTTCCTATTCAAGCTTCGATAACTCTTGGCAGCAGTGTGTATTTGGAGTGTTATCAAAAATAAGAATAAATGTGTTTCCTTGTGCCTTACAGTGCCGCAAGTAGTTTGTGTGGAAAGTAATTTAATGAGGATTGTAAACTATTACTGTGATATATCTCTGAAAAACAAAGATGTGGTATTAGGATACTGTACTTCAGTTGACATGTAGGTAAAGTTGCATGGTCAGAAATCAAAAGTTGGAATTTCAAAGTCTGAACAAAATGGCTAAAACATCCCATATAAGTAAGCTACCCCAAACTGAAGACGTGCAGAGACTTGCTACATGGGTGATGACAACAGTGGGAGTACACTTAACTTGCATCTGTGTTACAACAGAGGACACTGTGGACTGTTTTTTTCATATAGCACTGAAAGAAAACAGCAACATAAAATCATAGAGAATCATACAGTATCATAGAATGGTAGGGGTTGGAAGGGACCTCTGGAGATCAGAGTGTCAAATGCCACTGCTAGAGCAGGATCATGTAGGGCAGGCCACACAGAAACATAACCAGGTGGGTTTTGAAAGTCTCCAGAGAAGGAGATTCCACAACCTCTCCAGGCAGCCTGTTCCAGTGCTCCGTCACTCTCGCAGTAAAGGAAGTTTTTTCTTATGTTGAGATGGAACTTCCTGTGTTCCAGTTTGTGCCCAACACCCTCATCCTATCACAGGGCACCACTGAAAAGAGACTGGCCCCTTCTACTTGACACCCACCCTTCAGAGATTTGGAAACATTAACAAGATCCCCTCTCAGTCTTCCCTTCTCCCGACTAAATAGCCCCAGGTCTCTCAACCTTTCTCCGTAAGAAAGATGCTCCAGACCCCCAGTCATCTTTGCAGCGCTCTGCTGGACTCTCTCTAGTATATCCCTGTCCCTCTTGAACTGGGGAGACCAGAACTGGACACACTACTCCAGATGCTGCCTCACTCGGGCAATGCATAGGGGGAGGAGAACCTCCCTCGATCTGCTGGATCTTCTTAATGCACACCCAGACACCACTGGCTTTCTTGGCCAGAAGGGGACTTTGCCCACTAGGACTCCAAGTTCCCTCTCTGTGGAGCTGCTTTCCAGCAGCCCCTAACCCATACTGGTATAGAGGGTTATTCCTCCCCAGGTCTAGGACTCTA